>OZ020172.1:6960109-7080109 GCA_963971145.1 Sussaba pulchella
GGGTGGTAACATCGTCGTGTACGGTACGACAAAATCATCGGACGGTAAGCGTGGAATGTTGAGCCAGCTCATAGAAAAAGTGTTACCGCGCGAGGATCGAAAAAAATCCCCGGGACGCGAGGACGGCGGTCGTGATCGCAGTCAGAGTCGAAGATCGAGGAAATCGCCGGACAACGCGAAACCGAAGACGCCACCGGGTCACGGGGCTTCGTCGACGGTTGGCAAAGCACGTTCGATATATCGACCGACGAAGGGAGGCGGAAGTTCCGGATCTACCGGGGCCGATGGCACCGCCACGGGTTCCCAAGAGGCCGGGGAACAACCCGAGAGATGCACCGAGACTCAGCAACGACAATCGGCGGGTTAGTTGCAAAATTCGAAAAATGATTAAAAAAAAAAAAAAAGAAATATATGAGATATAAGATAAGATAATTTATCGTTTGATTTTTATGTTAACATAATTTTAGTTGTATTGTTGGTATAAATATAATTGATGATGATTTATCATAGGATATTTTGATTGAAAAAAATATATAAGAATAGCAATACATATGATCGATTTCACATGAACTCGGCCAGCCTGGGACGAGAGCCTTTCCGGTTGAGCGCATAATTTTGTATGGCTTCCATTCGATCCTCGGAACCCCCTCGATTTTTTGTATAATTTTTGGATCACCCTTATTCCGTGAAAACATTAAAACCATCCCCGACCGAGGCACCAGAAGTCAGGGTTGCAATAGGCCGATTCAATTCGCGATTTTTTTTAGCTTTCGTTCAACTCTCTAAGCACACTTAATTTTTGCAGAATCTTTAAAACCTCCTGGAGCTCGTAAGAAATTGAAAGCTACTCCCGGACCAAGAATAAACGTCCAATCAAACATCTTAAAGACATTTGATTTTTTATTGTGATTACAGTACTTTAAGAAAAAAACATTTTCAAATTTTTCGAACGGGATCTGTATTGAAAATATATATTTTTTCAGTTCTTCGACTCCGAAAATATTAATTTTTTAATTAGGAAAAAAAAAATTGTTTCGTTCTCTTTCATTTTCCTCTGATCCGTCAAAAATAGTTACCTATATTGACAATAATAAAGGCAATAATAAGTAAAATGATAATTATATTACAAATTTTGTCCAATCCGTGACATATATTATATATTCACTTAACTATCGATTTTTACTCAATCAATCCATATTATATCATATTATATCATCTAATTATTTATATCATATTTAATATTAAAAAATACATACATATTCGTATGCACAACATATATTCCAATTTTCATACATCTCTCTAATTCTTATATATTTTTATCCATCAATAATACGTATTAGGGTGGGTCTTAATTGGGTCATGTTGGAATTTCTTTGGTATCCCCCTTCAAAAGTAATCAACATAAATGGAAAAAAATTGGTCGCAATCGGGAATTTGTCCGATAAGCCTAACGCAGGGCGACAAGCAATCGAATTTTATAGGGGAAAATGCATGCATTTGGCATTTTGTTGGGGACATTTTTTATTACTTCAAAAATATACATGATAAAAACATTTCCTTCAACTATTTTGTAGGAAATTTGATGCTCTACAAAAAATATCTCTCGTCAAATTTTCGTGAATCTAACATTTATTACGTAACTCGCAAAAAATGGTTTCTTTGAGCCGGTCATGAAAAGCCATTTTAACGTAATAAATATTAGATTCACGGAAATTTTACAAGACACCTTTTTTGCAAAACATCAAATTTCCTACAAAATTATTGAAGAAAATTTTATTTATCACGTACAGTTTTGAAGTAATAAAAAATTTTCCATATAAAATTCCGCATGCATACATTTTCCCCTATAAAACTCGATCGCTCGTCGCCCTGGATTATCCTTGTCGGACAAATTCCCCAGTGCAACCAATTTTTTTCCTATTCACGTTGATTACTTCTAAAGGTCGATACCAAAGAAATTCCAACATTACCCAATTAATAACCACCCTACCGCATATCACCTATATCACACAATAACACAATAATACAATAATCCTATCACGTTCAAATATTTTCGTTCTCTTCAAGGTGGCGAGGAGAGCGAATACCAAAGGATATCCGAAGCTTCCACCCTCGGCGAAGCGAAGAAACGCGTTCAGGCTCTCGTACACGCCGCCCCGCCGGACGATCAAAAACCCACTACCCCGAAATCCGTAAAATCTTATCCCATGAGCGATCCCGAAGACGTGTTTTATCCGAACGAAAAATCCGTTGGCGTAAGTAATATCACCTCGAGACGAAGACGAAGAGCGAGTTGCGACAGTTTGAGCACAACCGGTTCGGCTAACAGTCCGCGATCGAGCATCGTCGATGGAACCGCGGGTCAAACCGGAAATTCTCAAGATTCGAGAAAAGCTCTTCTCGTGCTTTTCGCCACTCCACCGGCTCAAACCGTATCATCGTCGGCCACGGCGTCGTCGTTGGTGCAAAAACAAAGATCGTGGGAAACTTTTCCAAGACCGAAGAGCAAACGCGGTTCGATAAGCGCGGCAGCGGTTGCCGCTGCCGAAGCAAACGCGACCGGTTTGGGTCAATTGAAGAAAGCCGACAGCTTCGAGGGTCACGAAGAAGCCGTGAGAACTCTCGTGGCTGCGGTACAGGAAAATCGTTCCCATCACAGACATCATCACGGTCATCATCATCGTTACAATCGCAAAAGCAAAACTAATTAACGCGAACGAACGAAAATCTCGCGGGTGAAAGATCGTTAGAGATTATTTTGATTGGGTGGGGGTTCAAAATTTTGAATGGAATAAATGTAGAACGACCGGTATTTCGAAACGGAAATAGTCGAGAATCCAAATTAAAAAGAGTGATTTATTTGAACGTCTTTAAAGTCGAAAATAAAAATCACGAACATCAAAGTTTCGAAGCAAAATTTATAACGAAAAAAAAAAAAAATTCGAGTGTGCACAATTGCGAGAGGTTATATTTCGAATGAACTTGAGTATCGAACACGTTTCGGTCGAGTTTTCATGGATAAATTAGTAAATATTGAGACCGTTCGTAATTTCGAATTTCATATAGCGACAGACTAAACTCGACGAGTGATCAAATTAGCGAGAGACAAGAAAGTCGAACGGCCGAAATGTCAAACGCTTCGTGCAAAAAAAATTGGCGATGAGAAAGACTATTAAAATGTAATGTTTAGCTCTGGTTCCATTCTTCGATTCGTTACCTCAATGTTCGACATTTTTATGTTCGACATTTACATGTTCGACATTTTTATGTTCGACATTTTGCCCCTTCGAAATTTCAATTCTCGCCAAATGATTTTTTGGCATGTTGGGTATTCGAAATATTAAGCTGTTCACAATTATTTAGCTCGAAAATATCAACTTTTTTAATTATTCAAATCTCTATTATATTATTTCCAAATATAAATCCTCTAAACAAATAATTTCGAATAAAGGTCCACTCGAATATAGTTGCTTCGATATAAAGAAGATTCGACGGCATCGTGTGTCGAAAAGAAAATTTCAAATAACGAATCTTTTGATGTTTCATATTTCGGTTCTTTTTTTTTCGAAATACCGGCCGTTCTACATTTATTCCATTCAAAATCTTGACCCCCACCCTTTTGATTTATAGGAAATTTGTTTAGAATTGTGACGACGATTCGGGTGGGTTGGGTGGGTTGTCGGGGATGGGATTAAATTTGCATCGTAGAATTGAATTTTTTCTTTCGTTCGGAAGACATTTTTTTTCGGAATGAATCGGAATTAAAAAAAAGATAGGGCTGAAATGTTTTTAAATGATTTATTTTTTGTAATTACTTTGTTTCGAGACGTGATTGTGTTCGAGATATTTTTTTAAGGGCCAGCACGTTGACGGAGTTGGAGGAATGAATGAGGATGAGAAATATTGTGTATCGTAAGATTTTTTTTTTTTTTACGTTTGAAAGAAATTATCTGGAGCGTGTCGGAATTTTGTAAAAACGAGATGAAACGTTTTTGTTGACATTTTTTCCTTTCTTTTGCGAAGTAATTCGGCTCGAGAGTTTTTTTTTCCGTCAAGCTCGGTGTTTTGACGAAGATGAAGGAATGAACGAGGATAAGAAAAATTATGCATCGTGGAATTAATATTTTTTCGTCTGAAGAATATTATCTGTAGTGCATCAGAATTTAAAAAACCGGCTGAAAGACTTTTAAAAAAATTAGATTCTTTCCTTTTTATGGTCGTAATTGGTTTCGAGATATTTTTAGGCTTGGCGCGACGTTGAAGATTTTTTTTGGTGAGATACGCGCACTAGGATTCGAAAATTATGGCCCATTTTGGACGTGCGTCATTTTAGATAGAATTTTCAAATAAATACACGAAAGAACCCAAATGTCCATAGAAACGGTGCTCGCTGACGAATCCATGAACGAATCGTTCATTAACGAGCCAAAAATGTACTTCTCTGCTGATCCATTCGAAGATGCGTGAATATTTCGCGATCCAAGATGGCGTAGACAACACGATTTGTGAAAAAATTCGATTTTTATGAAAATTTATTGTGCAAACATTTTTTTTTATCGAAATTGCTGATTTAAAAAATCGAGATTTCGAATTTTTCCAAAAAACTGAGAGAAAAAAAGAAAGTTATTCAATGGAAAAATGGATCTATGATGTTGAAAAAAAATGATGTGTCATTGTTTTCGGTTATCAATTAAGACCGCAGTGACTTTGACGATGACGAGTCCTTTTAATATAATAAGTATATCGTGACAACGGATTTCCACAGGTGAGTTGGAGAAACGAAAGGCCAGAAGCCAGGGCCAGGTCCATTTATCTCAGTCCATTCAATGAAAAAATGCGGACGAAACTGCCGTCGGTCTCAATAAATATACATTTTTATTTATAATTAAAACTAAATAACTTTAACGTTTTGTTTCAATTTTATATGAATTTTATTCTCAACGGATATGCAATCTCAATATCGCCATATTACATTTCTTCCTGTTTTTGATATAACATTTTTCGTCTCGCACTGTCGAAACGCAGCGCCGAGACAGAAGCTGCCAATTTTTTCACTCAATCGAAAATATTTGAAAAAATAAAAACATAAAATAAAATTAAAAACAAATACCAGCTCAAAAATCGCGAATAACTTAACGCGGAAAAAAATAAAACGGATTGAAAGTCAGCGAAGAGAAGCGTTTAGAGCCTTTGATTAGCGATGATGTAGGAAGATAACGAAAGAGATTAAAGATAACAAAATAAAAATACCTTTAGCACGCCATCGATCGATATTAATTCGCAAAGAGCAAATTAATATCCACAAGCGTCCAGGAGAAGATAAAAATTTGTAGGACATTTATTCAATTTGACGAAGAAACAAACAATCCCAATTAATAAATGATAACGAATTAAATTTATTGAAAGAACGAAAACGTTGGAAATCGAGAGTCGATGATGTCTCGCCGAGTTCGTTGGGTCGAATTAACTAAAAAAATATATATACGTATACATGTGCACATATGTATGTATACGTATATATAAATTAATTAGATAGTCAAATATACACTGCCAGACAAGGTACATCACGAATTTAATCGATGGTAATGAAAAATTTGGTGAAGTTAATAATCTTCGTGAGAAACTCCGCGGGATTTACGAAAAGACGTTATATATTGTATTTAATAGTAATACGTATGAAATATGATGAATTATTAAACATATATATACGAATATGTATATATGTATTGTACTATATATAATATCCATGAAACAACGGAATAAAGAAGAACAAAAAATTATTGTTTGTTGATTTTTATTCGGAAAATCGAGGTTGCGCGTTGCCGCTAATGCGAGCGCTGCGCAGATGCTGCGAGCGGTGATTGGCCGAACACTCGCCCCACCACGCACCACGCCTTCGATGTGCGCCAATAGATGGAGATTGGTCAGTTAGCCACGATCGTGATGCTACCTAGATGAATTCCAGCAATTAAGGGGTTACATACACTTGTAATTTTCAAAAAATCGTTTTTTTTTTTTTGTATTTTCTGAATCTGCCAACGATGCGAACGGATTATTATATGGCCCTGGAATAGATGACTCCATGTAAGTTGAAAAAAAAACGAAATTTACCACATGTAAAACGCTTTTGAAACTTTAAACGCGTTTTTCTCAAAACTATGTTTTCAAAATCGGTGATCAAGATTTCTCGAAAACGGCTGAACCGATCAGTCTCAAATTTTAACACAACCTTTTTAACTAGATTTTTTAGTAATTAATCGAAGATTTTTTTTCTCCGATAAATATTTTCCATTTTATAAACAATTTAAGGCTTAAATTTTCGTTCAAAATCGAGTCTTTTATTTTGAGAAGTCGCCATTTTGTCAAAAATTATTTTTTCGCTAATTCCTTCGATTAAATACTAGATAATGTATTATATTAACGAAATTTATTTGGTTTTTTCATTTCAGATAATCCGGTCCAGAGATATCGTGATCACCGCAAAATTGGTTTTTTTTTGCGGAGCTCTAGGAGATCGGCGATAGCAACATTCGCGATGATTATTTTTACAAATAAAAAATATGTAAATATATTATAAGGTTATTATAATATGTACACCAATTTTCAAATTAATAAATTGAATAGTCTGCGCGAAAAAAATTCTTGAAAATCCGTCTTTTTAAAGCCTTCTAACTGTATGTAAGGCCTTAAGGAGGTATATCTAGCGGGACGATCCTAAAATTCAATATTTTTTTCTGACCAAGTAAATTACGATATTGACGATTTCTTGTTACGATTATTCAGTGCATTCATTGAAAAAAGTTCTACATAATTTTTAATTAAAAAATATCACGAAATGGCGGAGTCATTCTGCTCCTCCTGGCATGGCAGTCCGTTTTCGGTGGTAGGCAGGATAGTTCCCAACAAGCAGTACGAAGTCACGAGAAGTTGATTATCATTTTGGAAGAGTTAAATTCGAGTTCAAGAGAAGGATTTTTTCTTTTTTTTGGGCAAATGGCAAGTAATTGAAATTGTTTTGAAGTTTTCGCCCGATTTTTCGTTAGTTTTTTTTATAAAACCGTGAACCCAGTTTTTTTTCGCAAAACCTTCTCTTAAGCTCTGGAAAATACTTTTTTTCACAGAAGCACTTGAAATTTGACCAAAATTGATTAAGCGGTTTTCGAGAAACCTTGCCAATCGATCTCAAAATATTGACTCGTCAACTTCACAGAAGAGCCACGTATTTTTTGTGGGGTATTCAACGAGAATCAATACTCAGGGGTAGGTGAGACATTGACAAGGTCAATGTATCATGAGCGTACGCCGGTAATTCCCATCGCTGACGAACTGTAATTCGACGCTCGCACCGGGCAAGGATTAAGGTGGAACAATGGGGCGTGTCGAATCGATAGTTCGTCACTTACATGTGAAGAACTCTGGTATATTCGTAACTAAAATTCGTGAGTTGACGAGATTATGGGAACGATGATAACAGCTACCTTCGATCGTACCCTTGATCAAATCCGTTTCACTGTATAGAAAAACCACGCATGAACGCCCCATGGATACGGTCGGATTGTTATGCCGTAAAAAAATAACGACGCAAAGTTCCGAACCATGGAACGGCTTTCGACAGGTCTTGTTCCACAATTCCTTGACCGACGATATTTCGGAAGGCGTTCCCCATTCTTTATGACAAATCCTCTACCAACCATATTTTGTAAGGTCTCAATCTTTTATGCGACAGCAATATTGTGACGTTTCTCACATATGAATATCGACCCACCCGCGGTTATTGCGTTGTGTCGGAAAAAAAATGAATATCTACGCCCTGTTCGAGTAGATTTGTTCATTCGGTGTTCAAGTGTCCGATCGAACGGTTATTCCAAAACGTAGTCTTTCCAAATACGTGCAGTGCAATCTTTTTTGCGACTTTAAGAAAAATATTTCTCACAATGCAGTATACTGCTTTCATCGTTTTGTTTTCGACACTCATTGCGAAAAAATGTTTCGCGAGTTTAACTATCAAGCCCTCGGAACTGGATGAATCGCTCGTCGAAGCATCGGTAATTCCCCGTGAAAAGTTCACACGCTAATCCGTTTGGTATTGATAAAATCGGAATGCAAAATAACGTCCGATCATTCGCTTTCAGATTGAAATACTCGAATCGTGTTACGCAGATCGTTACAATACCGTGGGGATCGCTGGTCCATCAGCTGGAAGTGTCATCAAAAGTATATCATCGAGGAAAACCGTTATCTCTACAACATTGGTCGACGAGAATCCAACATTCGAATATCAGAAAAACTGTCGACCTCCTCGACACAAGTTGCAGATTTTCGTGGTCACGGTAGTCAGTTCGAATGCCCTCGTAAAAACTCTTGAAGGGGTCAAAAATTCTATATGGTGGAACCCCATCGGTTTCTTCCTCCTAATTGACTCGACTGAGAAGAAAAACGGATGTACAAACGCCGATAAGGTGTTGGCGGAAGCTTGGAAAATGGATTTACTCAATGCCAAATTTATTTGTCTCCATCAAACTAGAGGAAGGTTGATTTATACTTTCAATCCCTACACGACAAAAGCACCTAGCCCGTGGCGACAAGTCGATATCTACGAAGGATTGGAAGGTCATAATTGGACTTTGTTAGTGCGAAATTATGACAGCGATGAGTCGCGTTGCGACGCACTGGAATTCGACAAGACGGTGGATCTCGGCGGTTACCCAATCCACGGATTTTATGACGGGATCGGTACCTGGGAGGGAGGGGATAATTCCAGACCAGTTATGGTTCAATGGCAAAATGTTACCGATCGTCTTCTCATAGAGTCCCTGAATGGGCTGTGGGTGGTACGCGAATCAACCGTTGGTCGAATACATGACGTGTCATTCCCCATGGCAAGTGTGGATAAAGGATGTCGATATACCTATCCTGTTGTTCAGACGGGAATGTACATTATGACTCAGTATCGAGGCCATAAGTCACAACTGGACAAGCTCAGTTCCGTCCTCGACAAACCGTCACGTTTCGGCGTGCTCGCCGTATTGACGATTACGCTATTGTTCTTCAAATTTTTGATGCGGGAACCTCTGATCCCGGCGATTTTAAATCTCGTCCGTCTCATTTGTAATGCCGGGCTCCGAAGAATACCCCGACAGACCGCTCCGAGGATTTACCTAGCGAGCTTATTCATATTAGTTGTTACCATTCAGGGTATTTATTCCGGAAAATTTGCTTCGCTGCTGACAAAAAATGTCCGCTTACCGACCGTCAATTCTCTCGAAGATGTTATTCGCTCCAATCTCACGTTATATGTCCATTACAAATGGGTAAAGAGTTTCTATTACGACTCTAGCCTAAAAGGACGTGTCAAACGGAGTCGGCTTGAAGACAAGTTGGATCCGTGCAACGCCGAAAAAGCTTTGCTAGACCACAGGAGCAACCTTATCGACAGTGCGGTACGTTATAAATGTCACCTGTCCCGGGAATCCATTCTTCATGACAATATGGGCTATTGGATTCGAAAAGATTGGCCCCTCGTGGAAAGGGTCAATAAAGTTTTTGGAAGACTCGCGGCTAGTGGTATCCCGAATCTTCTGCGTGCCAGAGTATTTCAAAGCCAAATGAGAATTTTAGAATCGCATGAGCTTGAAGACCAGGAACCGGAATTTAAACCTCTGGGTTTGGAACATTTGGGCTTTGCTTTCAAAATTCTTGCTATCGGTTTGGGATGTGCCACCATGGTTTTCATTGTCGAAGTAGCGAGTAAGCGATGGGAATAATTTCTCACGTTCGGCCTGAAATACGCGATATATTGTACCATACGAGGCGTTATGTGTCGTGGATCGAAGTGATGTTGATAATTATTTAGGCAACATTATAAATCTCTCATCCGAAGCGGCGATCCCGTCGTTATTGTGAGTACAGGCGCGCGATATAAATACGTGCGGTTTTTTTCTCCGTTGTTGTTGAGCGTAATGACATCCTCATAGCTTGATATTCTGGTTGGTGTTATTCATCCACTGTGTTAAATCGGTATCGTTGTTGTCGCTGCAATTCCGAATGATCGTTTGAAGAGCTTGTTAAACTCGCGGTGAAAATTCGTCCGAGCCTCATATGAGGACCACTCTAGTGCGCGCACATGCGTGTACGTGTATTTTTTTTTGACGAATTTGAGAATTGAATTTTTTGTTAAAAGATTATTGATTAACATACATGCCTAATTTGTTGTGTTTGTGTGCGAGAAGTCGCGTGATTATGATTGCTGGTGTTATTTCTCTTGCTAGATAGAAGAGAGCGGGTAGGTCTCGAAATCCCGAATCTCATTCATCCGAAAACGTACATATAGATATAGTGGCGTAGCTCGGTGTATCGCGTGAAGATGGTTTTCGGCCGAATGAGATGCTGAACTTCGACACCAACCAAACAAACAACGAGAGACTGTTGGGCAAATGTAAAATTAGTGAAAAAAATAAATTTTTATGATTACTTTGTGATTTCTCGGAGAAAGAAAAAGAAATGGTGTCACATTTTAAATGTCTATTTTTTCCATTAAAAAACCAAGCATTGGTTAAGTCTGCGCCTTAAAATAAAATGCAATCAATGTTACGTATCATCAGCTTGTTTCCTCTTCAAGTTCTGGGAGTAACAAAGCATACAGTCGATATAAAAACGCATCATATCGTTGGTGAAGTAACAATCGATAAGCCTCAGCCGGCTAAATTAACTCAATCGAACACGAATGGATGATAATTATGAGTTAATAAAAACGATTCGTCAATTCTATTGGTAAATAAAATAAATTATATTCAATGGCTTTTCCTTTTTCTTGACGATATACACCGAGAGAAAAAAATTACTATACGCTTAGCGTTAGTTCCCTTTCAAACTTAACAGATCGATAAATCATCAATGACGACACCATGTTACATTTTATGTTTATCGCTCGTAATCGTTTGATATTTAGATTATTTACGGTAGTTTCGTTGTAGTTTTACAAAACTCATACCCATAAAATTCTGCGTCTCAGATGGATAACACAATTTTTCACAAATCTTTATACAATGTGTCGTGCAGCTATTTTATGATCACCCAAGGCAATACAACCGAATTTTTGAATAAAGAAATTACAGTATTTCAAACTTCAGTATGGAATGAAAAAAAAATAGTATTTGATAGTTTTTAAAAAACTGGCAAATCGAAAAAGTAAATAACTCTCTTTGTCAGACTATTACGGCTACATTGTTTTACTAGATTCTTAAATATTTTTTGCAGATTGAATAATCATTGGTGAAGTTATGATGTCTACCATGGTTTTCATCAGTAGTTCATTTATACCCGTAAAAAATAATGTTGATATTGGATGAAAAACGTTTTTCTCATCGTTGGCAAGTCAATAAAAAATGTCAGATCAACAATTTTTTTTTTTTTTTTACCATATAGCCTTTGTCGTGTATAAGGTGGTCAATTAAATAACACTCGCATAAACTGTAACCATTAACATGTACATATATTTAGATTGAATTGGGGAGACAATATGATGCAGTGTGTATCGCTGGACGGTTACCGGGTAACCGACTCTCTCCCCGCTCAGTCCCACACACTGAGGTGACAGAAATTTCGTGAATCACTCTCGTTCACACGTTTACCGATATACCGTAGTCATGTGACTACATTACAATTCCTCCCTTTTTATTTCGTGTTACCAGTACAATTTTCTGAATCGATTGGAACGGCGCAATACTTGATCCGGTTCCTTCTCACAAGGGGCCTCTGTCAACTCGTCATCACTGATTTGGCCCAAATTTACAGTATATGTAGGGCTTGACTATAAATGAAAGTGACGCAAGCGGGAGGGCCAGATGGCCAAGCGTTAATGAGATAAAACATTTTTGGCGCGGACCGGCAAGCGACCGGTAACTCATGAGCCTGCTATGTGAGCAGGATTTTCAATAGCTGTTTTCATTGTATAGAGCGTTTAAAAACGAAAAAAAGACCGGTCGTTTTTCGAGTTATCACTAACCGTTGCTGAGATATATCGATTTGAATAACCGAATGTAGTCAATACTTCAAAAACTTCATTTTAGAAAAAATGTCTAAACGTATATAAATCGAAAAACCATCGTTGTTTTTTGTACTATAATGTTGTTTATTACGTTTAAACATAAGTCTATACATTATATTGCGTAGAGTTTCGACCAACTTATGCTTTTTTTAAATCATTGACCTAAATCATATAACCTATGCCAGCGAAGCCGCAAGAGACAGGTAAGCTCAACAACCGATTTTTGAAGTGAATACTTCTTATGCGACACAAAATTGGCCCGCGTTGTAGGCCGGACAAGAGAATGAAGGAATCGAAGAAGAGAGAGAGAAAGAGAGAGAATGATGCGCGAGCCGTGTGTGTGCGAGTGAGAGCGACCGAGTCAATGCAGTGAGGGGGCAGGATCGCGTGCTGCGTCATCAGCAGTATACCCGAGTATACGTGTGTTACTACGGATAGAATCGTAGCTCGCATGAGCACCGTTCTATTCGTTGTCCGTGTGAGCCCACAGCTCGCACAGCTTTGCGTGAGTTTATACTGCGTCGTCGTCTCTCGTGCCAAATTTCACATAATTTTATTTTAACATAAAAAAAAACAAAAATATTCCAGGTAGTCGAAGCGAGTTTATGTACGAGTCAGCATGGCTCGTTTAAATCCATAAGAAAAAATCAATACATCAAACAATTTAAAAACAATGTTCGAGGCGTTAGAGGCGAGGTTACGTACGAGTCAGCATGGTTCGTATATAACTTATACAACACAACAACTCGTACATAATCTCCGCTGCCTCTTTACAAGCCTCTCTATTGCCTCTCCGCTACCTCTTCGCTGACTCCCCGCTGGCTCTCCGCTGGCTCTCCGCTGGCTCTCTGCAAGCTTCTCCGCTGGTTCTCTGCAAGCTTCTCCGCTGGCTCTCCGCTGGCTCTCTGCAAGCTTCTCCGCTGACTCTCCGCTAGCTCTCTGCAAGCTTCTCCGCTGGCTCTCCACAGCCTCTCTGTTGTGTCTTGGAAGCAGACACAGAGATGACAACAATTTACATAAATAAAATAAAAATAATAAATAAATATAAACTGAAAATAAACAAATAAAACTTAAAATATATTATGTAGCTGCGTTTCTGTTATCTCATGCTCATTGAAATTTTGTTTCTTTTGGTTCCATCTCAATCGGGATCGAAACAACACAAGCCAGATGTTCTTTACAACGAGCAGAACCATCGCTCAAACTTATGGAGGAACACTTCTCTTTGCGAATGGTAAACGGAAGAAATGATCCAACCACTAACGGTGGGACGATTGTGGGACGAGATCATTGATGCTGTCTTTGCAAGAAATTTGAGAAGCATCGAATTGAAACGTTTTGTTTCATACTTCAGCTATCACAACCCAATCGTAACGATCGTTGACCTATCAAATTCCTAAAATCACCATAATCACGCAAATGCAGAAGAATAAACGCTGAAAAATGAAAAGCTGAACGAAAATAATTTTTATTTCTTTTGTATCAATAAATGAAATCTCGAAAAACACAAATATCAACATGCGGGCTACTTTCGACTTCTTTGCCAATTCATAATTCGATCACTAACTCTCCCTCTCCTTCTCTCTCTCTCTCTTTCGCTCTTTCGCTTAATTTATCGGCAGAAATGATTTGTCGCGTCAGCGAAATGCATACAAGTATTCACTTCCATGGCGTATGATTCCAACACACACAGTGATTTTTTTCCTACCGAGGAAATTTTATTTAAATCCCTGGGGTCACTATGCAGCCGTGAAATGTTTTGAAAAATTTGGGGAGAACCTTCACGATAATGACTCTTCTAATTGCTACCACCTTTGTTGATGCGGTGCTTAAGCCAACGACAGAAGATCGTTGATCTATGCAATCCATGTAATGCGTCTTCGAATACGGCTTAAGTAATTTGCAAGCGCTGTACCATGGATTAATACTTCGAAGATAAAGCTAATGGTAGCACATCCAAGTCCGATTGCGAGAATTACGAACGCGAAACCCAACTGGTTTAAAGTTAGGGGTTTCAATTTCTGATCGCGGTCCTCGTTCTCGTAGGATAGGAGTTTATTTATGGCGCTCTGTACCTCGACGGCATATCGAGGTTTCATGATATCACCAGCCACAGCTCTCGCATATATCGTGTTGACCCGTTCTTCTAGAGGCCAATCTGGTCGAATAAGATACACGCCAGAGACAGTGCCCATAGTTTCGTCAGCTACGTGTAACTCGAATTTTGCTGCTTCGCTCATAAGTAAGAACTTTTCCCCGGAACAAGCAGCTTTGGGATCGCGCAATACATAGCCGGTGCAGTTGTAATCGAGCAATGTAACGTAACGCCCCATGAACGCTGGTTCCTTGAAAAAAGGACGCCAAACGTCCAGACCATATATCGTGTGATCAGAGCGGGCAAGATCGTCAATGGAATTGATGGCTGGGAGACGCACTGGTTTGGTCAAGAGTGATGCCAATTGTCCCTGATAAATTCCTTGAATGGTGACGACAACTATGAATAAGCTTCCTACATAGATTCTTGAAGTCAGCTTCTTAGGTATCTTCTGAAGCGCCGCGTTACACAACATCAGCACGAGATTCAGTATTGCCTGCATCAGGCGTTGGCGTAGATGAAATTTAAAGAACAATAGCGTTATCAAAATTACCACTAACACACAAAAACGTGAGCTTCTGTCAAGAACGGAGATTAATTTATCCAGTTGTGATTTGTGACCACGATATTGAGTAATAACTGATAAGCTCGCAGGGTAAATTGGATAGGTGGTATCGTATTTTATCCATACATGTAGATTCAACGGGTTGAGGCAAATGTCACTACTCCCATTAGCAACCATTGCTGTGACGCCGATCGGGTTCCCCTTCTTGTCTCGTGGTGGACCTTTGTACTTGGACTCCAAATGTAACTTCCATTTTGCATTCAGAGAACTCATGAGAATATGCGCGGTTATATTGTGCACTCGGCTGGCGATGGTGGGTTTTATGCGCGGATTATCGTAGGACCAGGTCTCAGTACCTTCGGCGGACGCGCGGATCTCGTAGCCTCCAAGATCTAGCGTCTTGTCGAAATCTAGTGCGTTGCAGTGCGACCCATTTTCACGGTATTCCTGCGCAAACAAGGTCCAGACGTGTCTGTTGAATCCTTCGTACGTATTTTCTTGCTGCCAAGGAGATGGAGCTTTACTCGTGTACGGATTAAAAGTATAAATCATTCTACCTCTAGTTCGGTGGTGACACATGAATTTTGAATTGAGTAGATCCATTTTCCACGCTTCCCATAATATTTTACGACCCCTCGCACATCCGTCTTTCGTTTCGGATGAGTCGATTAGGAGGAAGGATGCCATGTGGTTCCACCATTTCGAGTTCCGAACTTGTATGAGAGTTTTCGCGAGATCACTTGAATTAGTTACTGTAATTGCGAAAATCTGAAGCTTGTATCGCGATCCACGATCAACGGTATAACTGTTAACTGCACCTGGAGGCTCGTCGATCAATGTCACTGGAATCATGGTTTCCCTCAACGATATTATTTTCATCATACTTTCAATCGAAGCTCCGGCAAGTCCAACGGTACTGGTTCGGTTTGTGTAACATGATTCTAAGATGTCGATCTGAAAAGATATGATTAGTCGTCACTTTGGATTGTTAGTGTATTGATTGTATATTCCGGGATAACGAACTGAATTACCGATGCTTCGAAAAGTCCCGATTTATGTGCATCAGGAATTTCGATGATTAATCCAGCTGAACATATTCTTGTTATAAATGCCACTGAGGAAACGATAAAGACAGCGAGCTCCATTTATAGTCTTTCGTCGCAAAATGTCACATTGTATTTCGTTGAAGGGACTGTGTGATTTATGAACCGCACGATTCAACAGCCACGCGGGAAATGAATAAAACGACACGCAGTCCAAGCAGCGTGTCTATATTTACTTGCAAAAATCATTATATTGGCAATCACGTTGGAACATCAGAAACTCTCTCGGAAAACACGCCAAATGATGAATTGTTAAACGTGGAGAGTATCTGGTATAGCGCGGTCACCCGGCGTTGGTTCTCACGCAATAACACTCGAATTTTACGTGTAGAGAACCCATTCATTTTTCTTTTTACTTATTTACGCGTATCGACTGTTCAACTAACTTTCACCGGAATAGTGGAGCCATGAGCGAGTGATTGCGTCCTCTCGTAAGTTTGAAGGACGTTCATATATATTTTTTTCGATGGAGCGATCGTGTGAACTGTTATCGGCATTCTTATCACTTTCCAAAGCTGATAAATATTATATGTACATTGTTCAAGCGTTATAACATGCGATCTCAAATTCGGTCACATGGCCTGACATCATTATGTCATTGATCGAAAATGTCGTCAATACTTTGTATCGATTGATGGGATTCGTGTTTTCTCGTCTAAAGATGTGAAGTCTTGTTACGCGTTTTAATCTCAATCTTAGTTCTTCAATGATGACATTTGAATGAAAATTTTGCTGGGTCGTCTTTACGAAAAGAATATGGTACAGCTCACTGTTAGGATTAATAAAGAGAATATTCCCGGTGGGAACTTTTATTTAGATTTCGATGGTTCCAAAAAAAAAAATCAGCGAAACGATATATGAAGACGCTGTTAATACTTTGTCGATCAAAGTTTACGGAACTTTTTCTTATTCGGTGTCTAGGTGGAAATCAGAAAGTTTTTTCGGGGGAAAATATATATCGTCTCAGAGGAGCGGGTAGGCGTTAACTTGCACAATTGTCTGCTGCACGCAAGTCAACGCGCAATTTGGATTGAGGTTTGTGGACCGCCCCAAGTATACGAATGTCGCTGGTAGAATCAAGATGGAGATCTGGACTGAGCGGTCGCAGCCGTGATTACGTGTATTTGTGCAAAGTTCTGCTTACGGACGGCGGAAACAAAACAAGCACTTTGGGTGGCCCAGGCAACTATGGCTCCCGCCTCGAGAACAGATGCCAATTGCTGCAATAAAGAGGGCGGTTGCATATCCTTCGATGCTTTCCGCAGAGCGGATAGGTAACAGTTGTCCGCGTTTACAAAAATTTGACTTTAGGAATATGGGCCAAAAGTCCGTCGAGTATAGTAAATTCCGAGAGCAGCCAGTACGAAAGCTGGCGTATGCCATATGTATCGCGGGGTCTATACTTACATACCGTGATCAGAATCGCTTCAAAAGAAATTACATGAAAGAGGTTATTCTCATTACAAATGGTTACGGAAATCTGTGAATATTTTATAGACAGATGGATGAATAATTTCACTTTGTAAACTATTTACACTACCGTCGGATATTATCAGGACACTAGCGAGGCGTGCGCGCAGAAATAACTTCTGTCTTTGAAGGTCGATAACTTCGCGACAAATAAAGCTAGATACTTTTTTCAACCACTGTTAGAAAGGTCATGAATATTTGAATCCATTGATATTTTCTAAATAATATTTCAATTCCTAAGCACTGAGATAGCGTGTAAAAAAATTTAAAAAAAAAAATCAGATTTTTTCAAAATTTTCTATCTTGATTTCAACTCATGGCCAAACTTAGGAAAAAAATGTCAGAAGTTTGAAGCTTTCCACGCATGATCTCTTAAACCTTACCTGTA
This sequence comes from Sussaba pulchella, assembly GCA_963971145.1. Lineage (NCBI taxonomy): Eukaryota > Metazoa > Arthropoda > Insecta > Hymenoptera > Ichneumonidae > Sussaba > Sussaba pulchella. The sequence continues at coordinate 6,977,777 of OZ020172.1, forward strand.
ATTCGAGCTCAAGAAGTATACAAAATCTTCAAGGGTTCTTGAGTTATCATGAAAATTGTGCAGGCGTGCGTAAGTCGAGCGCGGGCCATCGATAGTGAGTCGTCCATAAACCGTATTGACCTTTTCCTCGAGAGGCCAATCTTTCCGAATCAAATAGGCCACATAATTATAGCCCATGGGGTCCCGGGACACGTGCAGATTATATTTTCTTGCCTGCTCGAGAAGCATGAATTTCAGTGCTACACAAGCAGCTTCGGTGCCGGCCAATATGGGATCGAGGCAGCTCGCTCGCCGTAGTTCAACGAGACGTCCTTCAAATGCCGAATGGTTGAACAACGGAGACCAAGTATATGGGACGTATATCGTGTGATCGGAGCGAGCGAGGTCTTCTAAAGAATCGACAGGTGGTTGGCGCACGTTTTTTGTCAGCAGCGACGCTAATTGTCCCGAATAAATTCCCTGAATAGTTACAATGAATTAGCTCGCGAGATAAATCCTTGGAGCAGTCTCAGGGGGTATTCTTCGGAGGGCCGTGTTACAAACGAGAAGGACAAGAATCATGATTGCCGTGATCAAAGGTTCCCGCTGCCAAAATTTAAAGAACAACAGCGTAATCATCAATACCGTGAACACACCGAACCGTGAAACTTTGTCGAGGACGCAAATGAGCTTATCCAGTTGAGACAAATAGTTGGGATACTGAGTAATGGAGGCGATTTCCAGCTGGAAGCATGGATACAGCCATTGATTTGACGTCGAAGGTTCTATGGAATCCCAGTTCAATGATATGTCACTAATGCCGTAGAACGGAGAATAAACAAATCTACTCGAGCGGGGTGTAAACATCCGTATTTCTGACAGTCCAACGTCGTAACATCGCTCGTGTCGATATTTATATGTGTTCTATGATTGCTATCGCATCGAATGGTTGTCCAGCACACCCTTCATGAAACTGTTCTAAGAAGGTATCATTTAAAAATAAATAAAATACAGTTCGATAGACTGTACCGACAATACGATCTTCGGGTTATCCTCGTCCTTATAATTTCGTCAACTCACGAATCTCATATATTTTGTTAGCAAACAAAACCGAATATGTTCAACAGTATACCGTAATAAAAAAGCTATAAGACTTATGTCATATATTTTTTTGCAAGTTTTTCTGAACGTTCGCTATAAGTACTGTGGTATGATAAAAAGAGAGAAAGAGAAAGAGCGATAGAGAGATTGCGAGCGAGCGTAATCGCGCTCGATCGAGGCCCTGTTAGGTTGTCAGGGACAACCAACAAAAAAGCACGCGCATCGGAGAAGGAAAAATAGCAGATACGAAACGGGTTTGCGAGAGCACGGATGTCAAATGTTCATTGTAATAGAATAAATATATCTTTTGATCATTTACAATTATTTTAGAGTTTGATTTAAAGACGTTTTCCACGGCATAATTACATCAATAAAATATTATGCTACAGGACAATCGAGGCACGTATATTAATAACAGTCGCTATTCTCGTCGTTACTTCATTGGGTCAAAAAATTTGATATTTTAAAAATAAACTTTCGGCTGAGGTAATTATATCTGCAGGCTAATTGTCAGAGGGCTCTAAAAATGAACCGTACTGGACACATCGTCTCGTTGGTATATTTGAGCGTAGGAAAATCCTGAAAACGATAAAAATGGCCTTGATATAGAAAAAAAATGTACGCGGCTCTTCGGGTTATGGCTGTTCAAAAATTGCTTGGTGCAATTTCATTTGTAAAAACGGAGTCACGTTTTATGCAAGATCTGCTCCGGACGGGCTGCGATGTCAGTGGAATACTTTTTCAACGAAAATCATACATTTAAGTCATTTTTTTATTAACTCAAGGTACATAACATGATTTCCATACGTATTCTAATTAGCATGGTGAGCGTGCAAATTTTCCAGTGGAGGAAAGTTTATGTCATTGTTTCTTCGCTGCATGGTGCATAAAGCTCGTCGTCTTGTGCTTTGTCAATCATATAATGTATTTTATCATCACCGATATGCCTCGTTACGCATAGAACCTAAAGAAATAAGTTCACATAAATATCGGTCAATGATACGTAACATGGATTGTATTTCAGGTATCTCCAGTGACAAAAGAGATCGAATTTGATACACATTCCAAATGCGAGAAACATTTACTTTCTTCTCTCAATCCAAAATCCATCGACACCGCTGCCAACCGTTTCAATTAATATTTTGAACTTGTAATAATTACGTTTTTTCATTCTTTTTTATATCTGTTCTATATCCTTTACGAATACATTTTATTTATTTATGATGTCTGGTGCACGACAGATAATTTTCAGGCGACGGATGATACCAACCGAACGTTATACTATTGACCGTTTTTCGGACCACGAGAATACACAATCAAACCTTTATAACGTACACCGGGATTTCATCACATATGGAAAATATCGAATTATACGCGGCAATGTCAACATTGACGCTAATGAGTGCCCGCAGCACACGAACGATTATGAGTGGGACATGTGGCGACCCTGGTGCTATACCAAAATATATGGGCACACCTTCCTAAATCAGCATTCACATATAACTATATATCTTCACAGGTATCGAGAGACAGTAAACGACGAAGCTTAACGGTAACCATACATGGCCCACGAACATCGGAAAAATACAGAATACATACACGCGTGTCTACGAGACAGAATATAATTGAAATATACACGCTTTCTGTAGCGAGGAATTAGTCCGATAAATAGTCCGGAAGCGCCTCAACTTATTTCCACACCACCACTGTTGGGCTTGTTGAGCTTGTTCCCGGCCGTGATCTATTCGTCGTACGAAGAACTTGTTCACCCGAAAGTTGTAGAGAATTCAGTCCTCTACAACTTTGCCGTTTAAATGTGTCACTTATTTCCAATAAAAATGGTCCAAAAGTTGAAAAAACCGGGCCAATGTCCTAATTTTTTTACACTTTTGGCTTATTATTAGCAATAAATAATCATTTCACAAAAAAATCAATTCCATCAAAAAGGTAAAAAAAAAATAATTTTCCGCAAATTTGGTTCTCACCATTTTTAGCGAGGAATGCAAATTACGCCTGCAAATCGACAAAACGAAAAATCCAAAATTCCGTTCACAAGCCATACCAAATTTTGGTATAAAACTGTGCATTCATATTCTCCTACATCATTAGAACCTAACTGCGTCAAAAGATGTCATTTGTAATTTTTTCAGTTCAAAACGCCATTTTCGTGCTAGATTTATCGGACTAAATGATAAACGCGTAGAATACGAACTGTCGATATAACGCAGAAATAAGATTTAACCAAACGAAAATGTGAACGTCTCGCGTTCCGAAATGATGACAGTAGATAAATCGATACAGCCGCTCGTCGACGGCGTACTTCAACATTCCGCACAATATGTGAATATTTCGACAAAGGAGGGACTTATCTGGCTGCTCGCTGAGTGGGAAGACGATAATCCGAGGTAGCACCGTGGTGATAAGACGGGATGCGCGCAGGAGCGCGAAGCGATGCCGAGCGCAACCATCGAAAGCGTCGAAGATAATCCAGGCAAATCCAAACCTCTTCGCGAAGACGAATAACAGACGTTAGATTGATTTCATTCCATTGCCAATCAAGATCTCGCTTGCCGCGATGATGCGATTGGAGGTTGCGCCGTTCTGAACTCTCTAGCTCACCCCCTATGCCGGATTACGATGATAGGTCGTTCACCGGGCGAAAATAGAATTAAGATACATTTTTACGACTGAATGTAATAATAGACGGGTACTACAATGGCCCAGTCGAGAGACACCCTGTGAGTTGTCGGGGGACAGTCTTGCGCCCGTGAAAAGTTACTAATAAATATTGTTTCTAATTCAAACGGCTTTTTGTCCGTTAGATAGATGGATATGTCTGAACGTATACTCGCGTTTACGGTGGTCCTGCAACTTGGGCCGAGCGAGCTGCGTATTCTAAGGACTCAGTACTGCGAATTTGAGCGCGCCCGCATTGCCCGACGGTTAACGGTCGACCCGCGCACACATATCTATCGCATGGCCCGTCCTAGTAGTCATCGCAAGTAGTCCAACGGGCAGTAGGTCCGCTCACGTGCGTATAATGCCGACGGTACATTAGAGCCTTAACTTCTCGCTCTGAAGACGGAGCGATCCGCTTAAAACTTGTAGTAACGTGAAGCTATCTTTGTGCGACTGAACGCAACCGTCATTTGGAGCCATGCCGATTCGGTACATTTATTTCCAAAAATTTTAATTCGATTTCTCGTCCTGTCGAAACTTCGATCGGTCGGAATTTCAATCCCAACCCCACAAAATGAATTACTCCCAATTTTTGGTCGCTACTTCGACAATAAAAATCATGGTGGCAAATCCCAAACCGATTGCAAGAATTTTAAATGCAAACCCCAAATGTTTCATAGTCAGTGGTTTCAGTTCTGGTTCTCGTTCTTGACGCTCGTAGGATTCTAAATTTCTGATGATATCTCGGACCTCCCCGGCATACTCTAGAATATCTTGGATACCACTAGCCGCGAGTCGTCCATAAATCGTGTTGACTCTGTCCTCGAGAGGCCAATCCTTTCGAATGGCATAGGCCCCATAGTCAGTGGTTATGGGTTCCCGGGATACGTGCATATTTCGTTCTTCCGCGATATTAATGATTCGAAGCTTTGGAGAAAACAATGCACTTCCGGCGTCGTTCAATATACGGTTCAACTGATAAGGAGAAATTATTTGTACGTCACGTCCTTCAAACGCAGTCTGGTTGAAAATCGAAAACCAAGGTTCCGGAACATATATCTTGTGATCGGATCGAGCGAGGTCTTCGAGAGAATCGACGGTTGGCAGGCGCACGTTTTTCGTCAGCAACGACGCTAATATTCCCGAATAAATTCCTTGAATAGTGACAACGAATATGAATAAGCCCGCGAGGTAAATTCTTGGGGCAGTCGCTTGGGGTATGTTTCGGAGCCCTGCATTACAAACAAGAAGGACGAGATTCATGATTGCCGGGATCAGGGGTTCTTGCAGACAAAATTTGAAGAACAACAGCGTTATCACCAATACACCGAGCACACCGAAACGTGAACTTATGTCGAGGACGGAAATGAGCTTGTCCAGTTGAGACCTGTGGCCTCGATACTGAGTGATAACGGCGGAATCCATGTGGTTAACGGGATAGGTCGGTCGGCATGGCTTCCAATCACTTATGGAACGAAAGTTCAAGGAGATGTCACTAATTTCGTGAGCCTTTTTGAAGCTATCGTACGCGTATTCTTGCGGCAAGGCAAAACGCTCGTTATGGCGTATAGGAAACTTCCAGAGTCGCCAAGTTGCATTCAGAGAATCCATGAGAAGCTGAGCGGTGACGTTATCGACTCGAAAATTAACAACGTGATATTCCGCCGGATTCTCGTACCACCAAAACTCCATACCAACAACAATGGCGTTGATTTCGTAACCGCCGAGATCTACCGTCTTGTCGAAATCCAGTTCGTCACAACGTGGCTCATCTTTGTCATACTCTCGGACGAACAAGGTCCAAGGATGATCGTTTATTCCTTTGTAAGTATTCTCTTGTTGCCAAGAGCCGGGTGCTTTACTCGTGTAGGGATTGAAGGTGTAAATTAATCTTCCTCGCGTTCGATGGTAGCACACAAATTTAGAATTAAGTAAATTCATTTTCCACGCTTCCCACAATATTTCATACGCATTCGAACACCCGGATTCGGCCTTAGCAAAGTCAACCAGAAGAAAGGAAGCCATGTGGTTCCACCATTTCAAGCTCCTAACGTGTCCAAGAGTTTTTACCAGAGAATTCGGATTAATCAACGTGACCACGAAAATCTGCAGTCTGTATCGAGATGCGCAGTCGACCGGATCGTGAGGCGCCGAAACTGAAGTCTCGTGGATCAATGTTGTTGGAATAACGGTTTTTCTCGATGATATACTTTTAATAATACTTCCGGCCGATGGTCCAGCAATTCCCACGGTACTGAAACGGTCTGTGTAACATGATTCCAAGATTTCGATCTGAAAATGGATGATAAGATATTATTTTACATATGTCAATAGTTAATGTATCGATGAAAACTGAAATTACCGTTGCTTCGACGAGCGATTCATCCTGTTCAGAGGTCTGGATAGATAAACCTGCGAAACATGTTTTTGCAATGAAGGTCAGAAACAAAACGATGATGGCAGTAAATTGCATCGAGGAAAAATGGTTTCACTGTAGTGAAAAGAAGTCGCACTGCACCCGATGGATAAAACTACGTGGTACGAGAACCATTCGATCTGAAGGTTGAACAGGGAATGAACAAATCTACCCTATCAGGGTTTCGGTATCCGTATGTTTCCACATTCCCGGGCAGCGACCGAGGTTCGGTCGATATTCATATGTCAGAAACGTTTTACGATTGCTATCGCATTGAATATATGGAGCTCGTCAAGTATCGTCGATAGAGCAATTGTCGAACCAGCATGACGAAAACTCACCGATACGTAGAAACTTGTCATCGTTACGTTTCACGCCGTGGAAATTCGATCTTATCCATGATAAAAAAATTTCTCATGTGTGATAAACACAGCAAAAAGAATTTTATCGTCATTACAATTGTCAGAAATTGTTACCGTTGCCCTAATAAAATTGCCAACTCACGCATCGTAATTTTCGTATACGTTCCTCACAATGCTCGTCAACTCGGCAATCCAACCAAATAAAATTAAATATTGACGCCGTCAATCTCCCAACCAATCTCACTGTTCAATCTCGCTGTTACGTCTTATCGCGAAACGTGCTTGCGTGTCGGAACGAGTACTTTTCTACGTACCTCACCGACTGACCCACAAGATGCGACTGCAGTATACTCAGACGAAACAGGTATCCTTTTAATCAATTTTGGACGTCATGCTGCCCGCGTTTTATGTATTTAGACCGTTATTCGTTTATGTTTCGCTGCAGTTAGATACCTTATTTTCTTATATTTTGATTTGCACTGATATCAATATCGCAGGTGTTGCTATGAAGGAGATATCTGATTTTTTGAGTGATTAATTCCGTATTCTATTAGGTGTACAACTTTGCTTCCGCCATTTCCCTATAGATCGCTTCAGCGAAAAGTAGTGGACAAAATAAATAGATCGTAGAGGTCACGCAACAACCTTTGGATATCTGTTAACATATCCCTATTCAAACATTAGTCGATTTGTGTCTGCATCATAAAGTTATTCTCGATTGAAAATGTCAGTTTACGAGCAAAAATCTCGTCATTTGCGGGAGGTTTTTTCTCTGCGGCCAAATTCTCTGCATTCGCAGGAGGTTTCAATTTTTTGGTTCAATATGAATGAATCTGCATCTGAGGCTTATCAAATGCTTTCAAATACTCATAGTGGTGTCGCTATCAGTGAAAGAACCTGTCGTGAGTGGTTTCAGAGCTTCAAAAACGGCGCCAAGGGCGCGCTCCGTATTTGGTAGGACCAGCTTGGCGTAGAGTATTGTGAGCTATTAAAACAGACTGAGATAATCACAAACGAGCGTTATCGAATGCAATTAATTGATTTGGGCCGAGCATTAAGGTAGTTCTGGAGTTTTTCCGAAATCTTAGGAATCACCTGAAATTTTAGTATGGTGTAGACAAAACCTTCATAAACCGATTGATAAATTTTTAATCCAATCCACTACTTAGTTTATGAGATATCTGCAATGAAAAATCGGTTTTTTTTTGTCCGCGATGCCTATGCCTAACGCGTGAACGGATAGGACTTGGTTCACATTTTCCATCATGGACTCTAAACGGACATAACGATTTTTAAATAAAAATACTCGTGTATGCAGAACTGTGGTATGATTAATCTTAAAAAAACATTGCAATTTTCGACTACTTAGTTTCGCAGATATTGACGCACAAAAAATATTTATTTTATTCGACATGGAACGGGAACACAATCAGCTGTGACGAAACAACAACAGTGTTCGCTGCGGCAAACTGAGGGGCAGGCAGGACGTTCCGGGAATTCGAAACGTGTTTAATTCTGTGTCTTAATAATTGCGGAAAGTTGTCTAAATACATTTTTTTTCGTAAATCAACCCTTAAATGTCACTTGAGATGAAATTTTCACACTGTTTGTTCAAGATTTTCTGTTGAGATTTTACGAAACACCGGTACACGTTCAAACAAGAGAATCGCGCTGTGTCACGAATACAGCGCAGCGCTCTATGCTTGTAGGGGACCTATCCATGCATGAGATGTGATTGTGTAGGACACACAGATTGAACAATCACCGTCAAAAGTTTTTGACCGACAGCATCGGATAAGATTGGGTTTCACTGTACCCCGCGGTCGAAACTTTTAGCTGATACGTGTACTACTCCAGAACTACCTTAATAGACAAACAGCCGCAATACAGCGAGAGACACGATAAACTGATTTCGCAGCATGACAATGCTCGACCCCAAGTTGCGAGAGTGGTCAAGACATACCTGGAAACGGTGAAATGAGAAGTCCTAGCCCACGCGCCGTATTCTCCAGATATTGGTCCGTCTGATTATCACTTGGTTCGATCAATGGCACACGGCCTGGCTGACAAGCACTTCCGGTCTTATGAATAAGTAAACAATTGGATCGTTGCGTGGATCGCTTCAAAAGATAACCGGTTTTTTAACGCGGGATTCTTGTGCTACCCGAAAGATGGGAGAAAGTAGTGGCCGGCGATGGACGATACATTGAATCATAAATATGTAACCAGGTTTTTACAGTAAGGCCTCGAATTTCGAGTTGTTCACCTCATATCGAAGATGATGATGAGAGCTGTCGGATGCTGCAGTAATCATAGCAACAGCCAGTTTGTCACAAGAGGCGCGATCATTTCGCCGTAACAGACGTCTCCACGGTCTCCCATATCTTCCGAGTACTGCTTAACGGCAGTGACGACGTTCACTGATGATCAGCTGGACTGTTGAATCGGATCAGCTGACAATTAAAGCGATACATAGAGACCAGGCATCGAAAAAATGACGATGGCATTTGAGCAGAATCAAAACAAATGCTGGCCGAAATTCACTTTGAATTTATTCCGGTGTCACGTGGTTGACCATTTCACAACCAAATTTATTTAAAGTGGAAATAAAATCGGTATTTGATCGCGATAGAAATAGAAAGTGGTTCTTCACTTTGTATTTCAGTCGCGCTGAAATACAAAATGAAAATTCACTTTGTATTTTAACGCGATCGAAATACAAAGTGGATTTCCACTTTGTATTTCAACGCGACTAAAATACAAAGTGATTTTTCACTTTGTAATTTATTGACGTTAAAATACGAAGTGATTTTGCTTCCTCATAAAGGAAGCTTTGTGACGGTCAGAAATTTTTTTTTCGAGATTTTGATGTCAATAGGTTCAGAATGTCCTAAAACATCCAGAAAACACATTCGGAAAAAATGTCCGGATGTATGTGTGTGTGTGTGTGTGTGTGTGTGTGTGTGTGTGTGTATGTATGTAACCACCCTCTAAAATTCAAACGTTCATAACTCGAGAACGGTTCAAGCTACCGTACTCAAATTTTGCACACATGCGATGCCTTCTAATATGTATGTAATCTGTAAATTTCGCAATTATCGACGCACTTATTCGGCTTCGACAGTGTTTTGAATTTTTCAAAAAATGTCTGTAGCCACGCTAGCGTCCGCAATTTTCGACATATTCGGCTAAATAGTTTTTTACATATAGAATTGAGTACAAGGACGGTTGGTATTGCATTTGAGCCGAATCCATTTATAACTTTAGATTTTATGATTTTTTGAATTTTTCAAAAAATCAATTTTTTTGCTCTATTTGTCGTTAACTTCAACCAATCGAACCATAATTCTCTGCAAGTATAGGATGTCATTGTGTTATAATACATATCAAATTTGGCCGAGATCGGCCGAACGGATCAAGATCTAGAGCAATACGAAATTTCTAAGTTCCAACCTCTGCAAATTAAAACTAGCTGCAAGTAGAAACTTGCAAAGTGCTTCCTCCGTAATCCTCCGCACTTGAGCCAATGGACGAAATCCTTTATGAGGAAGCCAGAATTAATAAAGAAAAAAGGTACTCATGATCCTCATAAAGGACTTCGTCCATTGGCTCAAGTGCGGAGGATTACGGAGGAAGCACTTTGCAAGTTTCTACTTGCAGCTAGTTTCACTTTGTATTTTAACGTCATTAAAATACAAAGTGAAAAATCACTTTGTATTTTAACGTCGTTAAAATACAAATTGAAAAATCACTTTGTATTTTAATGGTGTATTTAAATACTTTTTCATTCAATGGTGCCCATCCCTGCGCAGGATAGAGGGTAAACTTTTGTACAAACTACACCAACGAGGTAAAACGAGAAACCACGGACCAGTCACTAATACGTTATTCAGTGTAGTTGGTCGATAATGCCCGGTAAATGTATGGGATGTTCTATACCGTTGAATAAACTTTCTTTCGTACTTTCTTCGGTTGTTTCGAGGCGATTAGCACATTTTTTTGCATTAATTTATTATATTACATATAATTCAAAACATTATATTATAATACATATATATATGTATAGTGTATACATTGTGGTAGGTAATTCCGACAATTAACAACATTACATCATGTCCCATAGCCGCCTAGGTGTTTCCAATTCGTTTAATCGTCTCCACTGATAGCTATAGAGATACGCGAATTACATACGATTTTATTTACATTGGCTATTCTCGTCGTTGAACGTAAAGAATTTTAAGATTTTTCGAATAAACTGTTCCATTAATTCGAAATTTCATTAACAGAGAAATCCGAACGTGAACCCCGTATATCTTTGCCTATCATGCGACGCATGGTTTTTGACCATTATGCTTTTAAACGCGTTCTCGTGCGATACACATCGTGTAATTAGCTTCTACTTCTCATCTCACTCGCTCACAACGTTACAAATAATTAGTTAGATCCAGTGCAACGCACATCTTACCATCATACCGGTCGCATTTTCATCTACAATAAATAATTAATATAATATAATAAATATAAATATAATTAATATAATTATTTATTGGCCACTTATTGCCACGCAACGTGGTAGTTTTTTTCACATACTATTGTACACCGGCGTCAACGTGTATAAACTCATACATATCACTAATTCATTCATTTCGTTCTCAAGCTATACATCTCGTGCAAATTTATCTCAATAACTCGCTATCAACGACCATTGCAGATACTTTCTATCAATCTCTGATTATTTTACCAGTGAATTTCATCAATAAATCGAAAATACATTTTACTTGTGCGCACCATAATTTAATTCACCTCGTGTAAATACCCACCGGCATCTCATCATCATTTTTATCACACGAAATTCATTTAATCATTCATTTCTCAAACAGAATTCAATCTCCCTTTGAATACGTTTTCCGGATTCGGCGATCGCGGTACCGAAGGGTGACGCCAAGATTGGGACAGTTTGAGTAGAAATAGACGAACTAAAAGTTTGGATCTTTTTGGCCTTTACGAGCGTACTCTAGTACACTCGAAATACATAGTCCGATAAATCTAACATTTTATAACTGAAAAAATTAAAGAAGAAATTTTTTGACGCACTTAGGTTCTAATGATGGATGAGAATATGAATGCACAGTCTCAGGCCAAAATTTGCTATGGCTGTGCCCGGAATTTTGGATTTTGTGTTTTGTCGATTTGCAGGCGTAATTTGCATTTCTCGCTGAAAATTGTAACAACTAAATTTGTAGAAAATTGAATTCTCTACAAATTTAGTTCCTATCACTATTAGCGAAAAATGCAAATTACGCCTTCAAATCGGCAAAACGAAAAATCTAAAATTTCGGGCACAAGCCATATCAAATTTCGGTCTAAAACTGTGCATTCAAATTCTCCTACACATTTGAACTTAACTGCATAAAAAAATGTCATCTTCAATTTTTTCAGTTTAAAACGCCATTTTTGTGCTAGATTTATCGGACTAACAAGATAAATCTTCGATTGTGATTTGTCGCGGGGCAATATGACAAATGAATTGTCACTTAGTGTTTTGACCGGCTTCTAGTATAAGATAGATTTGTACTTTATTTTGGACTCATTACGAATGCTTTTTTATTAGAAATGCTTCCATAACGAGTGAATCCCTTATCTGAGGCGGAGATCCTGTCGTATAATATACGTGTATTCGAGCTACATATATTAGAGTGGTCCTTATATGGGGTTCGGACAAATTTTGACCGCCTTCCCTCCCCAGATTCCCACCAAATAATTTTTGAAAAAGCTCCGTAAGTTGCCAGGACACCATCTTTGAAATTGTCCATTACCAAGAGGAGTCATCTCTTCTCCTTGAAATACACAGGATTTTTCGACTCTATAGTAATATGCTTATTTGGTTGTCTTGAAATCTTCTTAAGAATGCAAGAAGTATCTCAATAAGTCCACCTTTGGAGCGGCACCCTTTGAGGTTGAAAAAAAATCTGCCGGCTTGACTGTGAAATCGTTAGAAGTCATTCCCTCCGACATGTAAACATATTTTTTGTTTTGCTACCTCATAAAGAAAGCTTTATGACGGTCAAAAAATTTTCTTTTGGGCTTTTGATGTCGATACGTTCAAAATATCCTAAAACATCCAAAAACGACGATTGTCATCGAATTTTTTAAGTTATCGATCGACATAGTTTGTCACTAAGACAATGATTTGGTATTGGATTTAGGCCGAATCTATCAGGAAGTTCAGATTTTAAAAGATTTTGAATTGTTTGAAGAATTTACGTTTCGTGCTAACTCACGCCAGCTTCGACCGTTTGAACCTAAACTCGGGACAGGTATGGAACATTTTTCAACAATATATCAAATTTTTATTTAATGTTAGGTCAGTGTTAGGGTTAGTTTTTTCGTGCACACTGCGTTTGCCATGCCGATAACGCAGTACGGTGGCCAAATGCCAGAATTGTCAGCTGATATGGCAAATACTATGAGAGAGAACTTATTTGGGCTCAAATTATCAATAATTAAATTATCAATAAGCTTTGGTGGCGTTTCTGTAATGGCAGTCGGTGATGCTTACCAATTACCTCCAGTTATTGACACCGCGATATACCTTGCACTAAAAGCATGCATGTTAAGTGTTTTTTCTGAAAACATTCTCTGGACTGAATTCAAATTTGTCGAGTTAACGGAGATAACGCGTCAAAAAGAGGATTAAACGTTCATTACAGCACTAAATAACTTAGCAAGAAGAACGATGTCTCAGGATGACATTGCTGTGATTCGATCACGGGAAACTACTGAAGAGCAAGTGCCAAAAGACGCGATTAGATTATATTCTCAAAATCGTTTAGTAGGCAGTTTTAACGCGATTAAATCGAACAACTATTTTGATCTAAGATTATCGAACAACTATTTTAATCTAAGAAAACTCAATGAACCTCATCGATAATATGTCTGACAGTATATACTTGGAAATTATTCGAACTTAGCGGTTATACATAAATGTAAACTCAAGATACCTGTGTTTCGCTGCGATTTGGAGGGAAAGCCACACACCGTTGAATTCCGGAAACAGCAAGTAGAAGAGAGTCATGCCAACGAGCATTTTAATTATCGAACAACTGATTTGAGAAATAGTTTCATTTTTCACAACGATATCGGTTATCTGTTCTTTCAATCTAAGTAGTATCTAATGATAAAAATTGTCGTTCTCCAAAGTATATGAGTAAAAATACAATTGAGATGAACCTAGTACCAATATCGCGGATTTCTATCGTATTTTACAGCAATGACAGACTGGGATACCAATCTACGAGACAAAGATACCCTGTAACACCTGCGGAAGCTTTAACAGTACACAAAAGTCAGGGACAAACATATCAAAAAGTGTGCATTGATTTTAGTAAAAATTCACGTATGACTAGGTCAATGCTAAATGTGGCATTAGGTGGGGTAATTAAGTTATCAGAATAGCATGGAATGGATTACCAAGCATGTATGCTTGGTAATTTCAAGCCTCCGTCAATACCCTCGACCGAAAATCCATTGGAATTAGAAATCAAACGTTAACAGAAACAGAGTTCTCTGCGATTGTCGTACTCGAAAAACAATTATTGAAAGTAAATTGAAAGATATATATCGAAACGTGCGATCATTAAATAGAAATGTTATCCACATAATTTCCGACAAATGGTATAGGCAAGCAGATTTGATGAATTTCTCTGAATCGCAATTACTTTCGTCTGACAACTCGACGATCGATGAATTTGATGTCCTTTTCCGATCAGATAACTATAATAAATGTTCACCGAAAGGAACAACATGTTTTAGGAAAAAAAAACATTTGAACGCCTCCATTCATAATCATATCAGAAAAGATGAAACAATAATTGGACAACATAAGCATATTGACTTGATACAAATCAACGTCAATGAAGTAGAAATCATAACCGGATATAAATCTCAGTTCAGTCATCAGTTAATAGAATTATGTTTACAAGGGAATTGGGTAATATTTTGAGCGGATCATTAGGAATTGACCGAATTATTATCGATGATTTCAATTTAGATTCACACAATAAAGGTGGACTTTCAGAAAAACATTGACAAGCGTTAAATTTTGAACGTGCAATCTCCACAAATATCGACCACAAATCCTAATGCACAAATAGATGTAATATTCGTGTCTAAAACAATGTCAAATTATTTTGATGGAGTAATGAAACATATTTTTCAAATCATAAGCCCATATTCATTGGATAATATCAAGGCAGTGAAACATCTAAATCGAGTGGGATCGATTGTACAATGATAAATCACACACGATCATAATTCGGAACATAAATGTAAGGACAGTGATAAAGACAATTTGGATCATTCGACAAATAAAGTTATTGAAACTGTCAGTGACGATGACGAAGAATCTTCTGTGTATAATGAGAAAATAGGAACGGCTAATATAGAATCACATCAATCGAAAGTCAAAAATAATACTGCAACGGATCATGCGCAAACATTAACAGAGAACGTTATAGAAAAATATTGATTGACCTCGTGATTGATATCGTGATGACACGAGACATTACACGAAATAGGAGAATTTGACCATCGTAAGTATCAAATCATCAAAGTTTAATTTCATTTATGACACGCCGTGCGTAAAATACGATTTACCAACGATTTACAAACCGCACTTACACATCTCGTGACATAAAAATGCATACGATACTCGTGCGAAAAACATTGTCTTGACTCGTGTGATTACAACGCTCGCCTTCGGCTCTTGCTGCAAACTCCCCTCGTCAGAAAGCATGTTCTCGCACTCGTATCGTAACATACTGTTATATATAATCAATACTCAATCGATAATAAAAATGATGAATGAATGATAGATTGGACTTCATTTTGATGTGATGGATTTAAATATTTTATTCCAGTACTAAACGATGGGAAAGATGAGGAAATTTTGAATGCCGTCGAAAATTTCGAGCGGAGACAGAAAGAAGATATAGAAAAATCTAAAGATAAAGAAGGAAGAACCCAAAGCATCAAGGAAATAGAGGAAAACCGTAATAAATTGAAACCGAAGAGGCGAAATGAGGATCAAGATAAAGAAGAAAAAACGCAAAAAAAAAATTGAATTGAATTAAATCGTTCAATTACTGTGATTGAATAAAGTGTTTGCCTTTGAATAAACTTAGAGAAACATGGAAGAAATTAGAGGATAAGACTTTAACGGGTGAATAAAAATAATTAAAATCGACTGTTTTTAAATTGATTGGTTTTCTTTAACTTCATCAACACTGTTTATGATAATCTGTGATTAAATGTCGATAATTTAAAAAAAAAAATGTCTCTATGCAAAAAAAGGATTAATAAAATATGTCCGGATGTATCTGTGTGTATGTGTGTTTGTAGGCGTATGTGTGTAAGTGTATAGATAAGTGTGTGTGTGTGTGTGAGTTTTTCAAAGAAATCGAGCTCAAATTAAGATAATCCTCTAAAAAATCAAATTATGATTTATCAGTTGATAGGCTGTTAGTTATAAACATGAAGTAAGTTACGTCGTAAACAAAACACATCTAATTAAGATATATATATATACATATACATTAGGGTGGTTCTTAATCGGGTGATGTCGGAATTTCCGTGGTTTCCGCCCACAAAAGTAATCAACATAAATAGAAAAAAAATTGGGCGCAAGCGAGAATTTGTCGGATAAGCCTAACAACTGTCGCATCGCAATCGAATTTTATACGGGAAAATGTATGCATTTGGAATTTTGTTGGGGACATTTTTTATTACTTCGAAACTATACATGATAAAAATATGATCTCCTACCATTTTGTAGGAAATTTACTGCTCTACAAAAAAGGTCTTCTGTAAAATTTTCGTGAATCTAATATTTATTACGTATTTTGCAAAAAAATTGCTTTTTCGAGCCAGCTTAAAGCAAAAAAACTTCACATGATAAGAAAATTTCATGCGGCAATTTTGTAGGAAATTGAATGCTCTACAAAAAACGTCTTTTGTGCAATTTTTGTGAATCTGATATTTATTACGTAATTCGCAAAAAATGGCTTTTTTGAGCCAGCTATGAAAAGTCATTTTAATTTGGGCGCTTGCGCCCAATTTTTTTTCTTTTTATGTCGATCACTTTTTTGGGCGGAAACCACGGAAATTCCGACATCACCCGATTAAGAACCACCCTAATATACATATCTATGTGGTATGGTGAAAAGAGAGTGAGAGAGATTGTGAGCGAGCGTGCTCGCGCTCGAGCGCTGATTATGTTAGGTTGCCAGGGACGACCATTAGAAAAAGCACGCGCGACGCGAGAAGCGAAGAGAGGCAGATTAGAAACGGGATCGCGAGAACGCGGACGTGTAACGTTCAGACGAGAAGAATAAATATATTTTCAATCGTTTACTTTTCGAGTTTTATTTAAAGACGTTGATCCACGGCATAATTATAAAATATTATGCTACATCTATATATATAAATTTTGTCACATGTCAAAAACGGCTTATATTTTGTCAACATCATCAACGGTCCTGACATAAAAATGAGCATATTTGGGAGTAAAGAAACGAAAAGTGAAGATGCAGTTGATGTAGTTGGTGTACTTGGCATGATTAGGCAACGTGGAATCCCAACTTTTTTTTATTACCCTTTCGGTATGTGACCGAAAAAATCTCGATCTAATCCAAATTTGAATTGAAGCTGAAGCTTTTAATATGGATATGGCAGAGAAAACACAATTGATTAGGGAATAGCCTGTTACGTGCGTTAGGTATGCAGAAGAACGATTGAGACAGATTAAATTAATATTGGAAAACGAACATGGTCCATTCGGAGAAAATTATGTTGTCGATTATTTCGAGCGGCGGGACTTTCAAGGAAGAGAATCAGTCCATACACACGACCTCGAGTACTGCAAGAATGCTCCAGTGTATGACGAAAAAAGTACAGATGGGAATGAAGGTTTGATACGATGGATAGATCAACACATTTCGTGTGCATACGATCATCAAAATCCATTGAACCGTTTACAAATGCATGAACACAAGTCAACGTGTCACAAGGGACGAAAAAGTAAATCATCGTGTCGATTCAACATCCCAATGTATGTGATGACGGAAACAACGATACACAAGCCACTACAAGAACACGAACGGACCGAAAAAGACGACGGAAATCGGAAAAGGATAAAGGAACTTATGGAAGAATTCTTCAATACGAATGTGCTCGTATCGTTCGAAGACATGTTGGACCGCTTGGGAATGACAGAAATCAATTATATTCGCGCGATTAGAAGCACATTATCGAGAACGAAGATCTGAAAAAGACGAAGCAACGAAGTTGCCATCAACGCGTACAATAAAATAATTTTAATTCTTCTCGAATCCAATGTGGATATTCAATGTGTATTGGATCCATACAGTTGCGCTTCTTATATGATCAATTATGTGACGAAAGTAGATGCGGGATTATCGAGGTTATTAAAAGAATCCGCAAAGGATTTAAATTATAGTAATTCGAAAATGAGAGAAAAATTCAGAAAAATTGCTAATGTATTTATAAACGGTAATACGCTATCTGCACAAGAAGCCGTTTATCATGTACTCGGGTTGTCACTTTCGTTATGTAGCAGAAAGGTTATTTATATTAATACTATTCCTCAAAAAGAACGAGTACGTATGCTGAAAAATCGTAGAGAATTACAATAACTCAATGATAATTCCACAGATATATTCTATAAAAATATAATTGAGAAGTATGAGAAGCGAAACACCAAACTGGCGGATGTTTTCCTTGCTGTTTTCACCGCGGATTACGAAGAGCAAATAAATAAAGCAGGGAGTGATCATGAATGTGATGGAAGCGGTGAAATGAGGCACAGGAAAAAAAATAATATCATCAGATTTCGTCGGTATAGATTACAAAAAGACCGATATAACTATTTCAGGGAACAGGTTTTGCTTTTTCACCCTTTCAAAAACGAAATCGATGATATTAAAACCCAAGACTGCGAATCACTTTATGTTAATAATATTCGGGCAATCGAAGTAAATCGTCAAAAGTTCGCTGTGATAGGTAATGCGGAAATTGACAAGGCCCTTTCTGACGCCCATAATAATCAAAAAGATTTAGAAGAGAAGGAAGTTGAATCATTTATAAATAGTAAAATACCAAAAAATCGAGAAGTAGATTTATTTGGACAAACGGGCGTGGAAGATTATGAAAAAACCAATAAGAAAAAAAAAATTAGTTGCCCACCCAAATTGACGAAAGATCAACTTATGAATATAATTCGCAAATTAAACGATAAGCAAACAGAAATTGTTATGCACGTTCTAAATTGTTTTGAAATTGGAAAATTGTCTCTTAGATTGTACATCGGTAGATCAGCGGGTGTTAGAAAAAGCATGATTATCAACGCGATTTATCAGCTCCTGCTGAATCACTTTGATGAAACACCGGGCGAAAAAAACGATTCGACGAAAGTACTATTATGTGCTCCATCGGGAAAATCGGCTTTTTTAATCGGAGGCGTACACACCGCATATGCTTTGCCAATAACGCAGTTCGGTGGCCAAATGCCACAGTTGTCAACAGATATAGCAAATACTATCAGAGAGAACTTTTTTGAAATCAAATTATTAATAATTGACGAAATATCCATGGTGGGTATTACCATGTTCAGCCGTGTTGATACTAGACTTAGACAAATTATGGGGCGTGATGAAAACTTCGGTGGAGTTTCTGTTATCGTAGTCGGTGATCTGTACCAATTACCGCCAGTTATGGATTTCGCGATACACCTTACACTAAAATCGTGCATGTTAAGCGTCTTTTCTGAAAACGTTCTCTGGACTGAATTCAAATTATTTGAGTTGACGGAGATAATGCGTCAAAAGGAAGACAAAACCTTTATCAAAGCACTAAATAGTCTTGCAAGAAGAACGATGTTCCAAGATGCTGTAATTCAATCACGGGAAATGACTGAGGACCAAGTGCCACCAGACGCTATTCGATTATACGCTGACAATCGGTCAGTGGAAAGGTTTAACGCATTGAAAATCAAATTGAAGGATGGAATAACTTATGAATCGAAGCCGAAAGATTCAGTTTTGGGGAAAGTAGATAGTAAAACAAGGAATAAATTATTGACATATTTGAAAAATAAGAAAAGAACAGAATGTGGTGGTTTGCCATTTAGAGTTACCTTTGAAATTAGTGTAAACTATATGATAACTTCGAATATTGATGTAGAAGATGGTCCAGTTAACGGTGCATGTGGCAATTAAAAACATATAACATTTCGACCGAATACCAACGAACCTTAAAAATATGGCTTGCCTTTAACAACGATACCGTGGGCGTCAAACAACGCCGACCATTTTTTAATTGCATAAATGAAAATTCAATTCAGATGAATTTGGTTCCGATGACTCCGATTTGTACCGTATTACACAGCAATGAAAGATTGGGATATCAAACTGCAAGGTTACAAATTCCCGTCACACCTGTCGAAGCTTTAACATTACATAAAAACCAAGGCCAAACATATGTTAACACATAAGGGTGCATCGATTTGAGGAAAAATTCACGAGTGACTAGGTCGATGCTATATGTACCACTGACAAGGGGAGGTCTCGAAAGGCGGGAACTACTTTTCGATGAAGATTTTTCACCGGTGCCCCCCCCCCCCCCCCCCCCCCAACACCGTGGTATCCGCTTTTGAGTCAACACTCGAGCGTTTTTGAGTTATGAATTTTTGAAAACTGAGGTGAAATCGAGTTTTTCATGTCGTCCCTACGAAAATCCTATCGTTCGTATAACCAGCGTAGCCGAGTGGTTAGCGGTAGGGTAAGTCTTTCGGACCCTGCCGACACGGGTTCGAGCCTCGGCTTTTCTTTTCATTTTTTTCTCCCAAATTCATGTCAATTAGGCTTTAAATAATTATAAAGGTTTCAATGATAAATTGATATTGCAAATTGAATTTCGCTAAAAAATTATCTAGAGACATTTTTTTATTGGCGATCTTATGATATTGTTGACTCAAAACCGGATACTACGGTGTTCTAGGAGGGGGCCACTACCGGTGAAACCATCCCCATCGAAAATTAGGTCCCGCCTTTCGAAACCTCCCCTTGTGAGTAGAGTAACCAAGTTATCAGGATTGTACGTTCTCGGTAGTTTTAAGCCTGCGCCAAAAACTTCTGCCGATAATCCATTGGGATTGGAAATCGAACGCTTACACCAACAGAGTTCTGTGCAATTATAATATTTAAAGTTGATTAATGGTAGTCAATTGAAAATCATTCATCAGAATGTGCGATCGTTGAAAAAAAATGTTGATAATATAATGTCCGACAAATGGTACAGACAAGCAGGTTTAATGATTTTTTTGGAATCTTAACTAATCTCGAATGACAGTTTAACGATTAATAAATATAATGTTCTTTTTCGGTCCGACAACCACAGGAAACGGTCGCCGAAAGGAATAATATGTTTCATCAAGAAACAACTGCATGCATCTATCAAAAACCATATCCGGAAAGAAAGAAAAATAAATGGCCAGCATCATCTTGTTGACATAATATATATTAACATTGGTAAAATAGAAATTATAACCGGATATGAATCTCCATCCGTAAATAGAAGTATGTTCACTAGGGCGGCTTGAAAAAGAAACTTTTTTTTTTCTTTCAATCAAAATACATTCACGCCAAAGTATCTTCCATCAAGAAAATCGTGTCCAAAGATGAGCCCGATCGGACAATTTTTATGGGTCGCGCAAGATTTTTCTAGTTTTCCCATTTGATTAACATGGGAAGAACGAAAAGTTTCCATTAAAAAAATCGTAACTCCGCCAATTTTATAGGTACATCGATCCGGTTAGTTCCATTTGAAAGCTCTTGAAAAACCGCTTAAAATGACGTGCTGACCTTTGAAATCCGATTGCAACTTCCGTCGATAATTTCTTACGAAACAACAAAATTATTGATGGAAGTTGCAACGGGATCCCAAAGGTCCGCGCGCCATTTTAAGCGGTTTTTCAAGAGCTTTCAAATGGAACTAACCGGATCGATGTACCTATAAAATTGGCGGAGCTACGATTTTTTTAATGGAAACTTTTCGTTCTTCCCATGTTAATCAAATGAGAAAACTAGAAAAATCTTGCGCGACCCCTAAAAATGATCCGATCGGGCTCATTTTTGGACACGATTCTCTTGATGGAAGATACTTTGGCGTGAATGTATTTTGATTCAAAGAAAGAAAAAAGTTTTTTTTTTCAAGCCGGCCTAATGTTCACGGATGAACTACAGAATATTTTGAGCGGGAAATGACCGAATTATCATCTGTGATTTCAATTACGATTCATATAATGAAGGTGGGTTCCTAGAAAATCATTTAAACGGCTTACAACTCAAAAGAGCAATCGATCCGCAAATTTCAACACTCAAATCGATGTCAAATCAGAAAGAATGTTAAATTATTTTTCTGGAGTATATGAAAAATATTGAATAATTCGGCCTTCTTTCCCCGGCAGCGCCTTTTTGTTGTTTAATTTTTATTCATTTAAAATATAACTTTGTAAGAGTACGCGATTAGTCCCCGGCGGCGCAGCAACTCGCACTCCGAGCTAATCCGCGCCCCGCAACACGGGTTACCCCTTCTCCGCAACCGCCGCCCAATCGGGAACAAGCAGCCGGGTATAAATAGAGGCGCTGCGCCGCCAGTAGCCTCAGTTGCGCTTGGGACAGTGCCGAACAGGCAACGCTCTCAAACAATACATAGATTCAAAGAAAACCCTTTTTTTTTTGTTTCCCTTTCTCCCTTCCCCGGGAATCTTCCCGACACAACAGTTCGTTTCAGAACTCCTAAATAGTCCCTTTCAGGATTTCTCCAAAACGTTGGTGACTCGCGGCTGCATAAGCTACGCCACCGAACTTGTTCCTGGGGATCGCCTAGGTCGCTCTACAAGGGCCGCACAATCGCGCGCCTCTCTCCATGGTCCGCGCTCGGACCCCAAAAGGCGGGCTCCCGCTGGAGAAACATCATTAATTCCGAGACCTGCGATACGTTCACAACCTCCAGTATTCATCTATCATCATGGGAAAATCTCGTAAGCCAAGTTATCTTCGGCGTTTAGATCGACGCGCCGAGGAACGTCGGAAAAAGCAGGAAGAAGAAGAGGAACTCCGGATTAAGACCGCCGCTCGCGCTCCTCTGCGGCGCCCTTCCTCACCCCCTGCCCTACTCGGTCCGGTCGAGGTTTCCCAGGAGTCGGTGGGTAGCTGCAAAGCTCCATCGGCCTCGATCGCTCCGTCCGGTTTCGCGGGTGGCTCGAACGCTCCGCTCCCCCTTCGACGTCTCGCGGTTATACGACCATGGCCACGCGCGCATACAACCGATGATCCTCTAGTGCAGGAGGCTACGGCCTCCCGACCGACTCGCCCGTTACTGATACGACCACCGCCCCGGGACCACACCAGGTTGATTTAACTGAAGAGGACTCTCGATATAGAACTTGCGCAACACCTAAACGAGATCCGACAACAGGCCCCGTCCCCAAGGGATGCTCGTTCTTCCGCCCACCGAAGCCCACGGTCCGCTATGTCATTTTGGTTCCGGCTCGATCCGCTCCATTATTCCAACTCAACCCCGCGGATCGCGTCGGATCCAAAAAAAATTCAAGGAAATCCTTCGAATAATTCTAATTGACATCCACCCTTATTCCGCGGGTGTCAGTACACAATGTACTATTTTACTCTGTCGATATTACCAAAACTTGTACGTACCGTCTGAGTAACCATCAAGCGCCAAAAGAAGGTTTATTCTTTCGTTCAATAAATTCGAACAGAGCTGGGCGATCGCTGAAGCGTTATTTTTACATTATCTAATATGGTCGTGTATAATTTGTTGCAAAAATAATCAAAAAAGAATTGAAGAAGAAAAGAAAAGAAGCAACGGAATCTTATCTACGTCTCCATCCTCTTATCAGATATTTTTCGATAATAGATTCTTTTGATGGGCTAGTAAAAACAAACGAACAGGCAATCCAATTTTTAGAAGAGGTCGAGCTCATTCCGCGTAAGCATTCAAAACCTCCAATTTGCTGTGATTTGCCGATGACGGTAAAAGATGCTCTGGCCAAAAAGTTGAAGTGGGTATGGCGATGCTCGAAGCCAGCAACAACAAAAAAAGGGTCAAAAGATTGTCGAAAAATCATTAACTAATTTAGTGCAGGTACATTTTTTGACGATTCCGCGAGTAGGATAGAAATCAGGGAAGTTTCAGCCATTATATTCTCTTTCTGTGACTTCCCGTGAACTTCGTTTACCTACAATTTTTAAATTGGCGGCGCCGCTCGAACAACCACAACGATGAGCTGTGCAGTATTGAGGCCACGAAATAGATTATTTCAGTTATTGGCGCGAGGTAGCGCAAGTCATCATGTCAAATATGGAGATAAATCTAGGCGGTGCAGGTAAGACAATCCAAATCGACGAGACTTTTTTGACGAAGCGGAAATATCATCGAGGGAGGGTAACAAAACGAATGACCATGCCAATTTTAGGAATTTTTTACAAGGAGGATAAAAAATGCGTATTTTTTCCAGTCAAATCAAAGAGTAAGGAAAGTATTTAGCCATATTTGTCGCGATTTATCAATAAGCAAACCAATATAGTTTGCACGTATAGTGCAGAACAATATCACGGGGTCGAGGGTTTATTTTCAGAGCATACCGTTCATTTGCAAACGAATCATAGCAAGGGTGAGTACGCCGATAAGGAAGATCCGCGAAATACCATAAACCATTTAAAAAATCAAAATCCTTTATTGATAAACGCGATAAAAAGCCACAGATCGCCGAAATTCATTCACGAATATATGGCCCTACATTATTACAGACAGAATTGTTTAGAAAATCATTACAGAGACGATGCAGGGTCGCGAATCGTGCAATTTATCGAAGGCATAAGAAAAGTTTATCCGCCGTTCAATGGAAAACGAGAAAATCCACTCGATCTTTTTACTTTGGACGAACCAACGATCGAGACCGAGGGCTTAAAGGATGCCGTGCCGTCCTCATCAAGGAGACCACGATTCGAGACGATAGATGACAAAATTAATGACGCTAAGGAAAACTCAGAGGATGAGATGGAGGATGAGGCCATGTAAGAACGACGCGAGCGATAATTAAATAATTAGAGAGGATTTGGAGTCAATAAATACTTCGGAAGTGACGAACCGAGAGGTTCCTATCTCTGTATGGACGACACGCAGACAGACAAAGATAGAAAATGCGAGTGTTACCAGATCATGCACTCTTTTACAAGCAATAAATTGTTTAAAATTGTAAGATTTGGTGACACGTTGGTGGAATGCTATAACAGACTTTACCTCCTCGTGGTGCATTCTGGGTAACGCCAAAATAGTCTGTAATGTTTCGGTGAATTTATATTCACGAAACATTATTATTTATTATTCATTATTCATCATGATCTTTTTATTCATTTTATTTTAGCGCCACGGTTATCGTAGTCTCCACGCTCACGTAGTCGCACCGCTCAATGCACGTTACGAAAATAACCCTAAGTAAATAAATACCGAAATAACCTAAATTACAGAAATACTGGAATAACCTAAATAAATGAATAAATAACCTAAACAAATAACCCTGAATAAATAAATAAAATAAATAAATAACGCGAATCTCCCAAATACCCGGATAACCTAAATGAATAAATAACCTATACAAATAACCGAAATAATCATTGTCTAAATAAATCAAGTGATATTAAAAAAATTTATTCTTGTTTTTCTTTTGTTTTTTTTTTCAAAAAAAAATGTGTTTAACAAAAAAGTGCTTCAGATCGTGGCGCCACGGATCTCGTACTCTCCCCCTGGGTTGATCCGATATACACTCCGGATATTCAAATTATAAGTGGAGGTACCGCTGGCGCACACTGGCACTGTCTTTATTATGATGGTGTAACACTGCATATTTATAATAGTATATACTGCCGCAAATATCGTACAAGAATCTCACAGGAGTTGAACGGAGTTATATTGAAAGGCGATATCAGAATGTGATGCCAACCGCGGTTATATTTGAAAATGTTACGAAACAACCTGACTCGAATTCGTGTGGATTATTTGCTGCAGCATTTGCTATCTTCATAGCTCTAGGACAAAATCCATCGAGCATCAAATATTCGACAGATGTAGGACTGATGTGGGAGCACTTTATGCGAATTATTTCAGAAAATAGATTCATAGCGTTTCCAGAACAATAGGTAAAAAAAAAAAAATAGGATAAAAACACATTTTTTAATGCGACGGTGATGAAGAGGAATGATAACCCGACGAGGGAGTGCGACAAAGCGTAAATACACAAGAAAGGAGACTAAAATAATATCACAAATGATGAAAGAAGGAATATATAACGTTGAGAAAACGGTGATTCATCAGACAGTAATCAATTCGCATTCTATTAAGTTGAACAGAGATTAAATTAACTGTCTAGAGTAAATAACAATTTGGGTCGTACAATAATATCATTGTTCAAATGAGTGATCTTTAACGTTAAAATAGAATAGTTGTGAGAGGCAAGGGGACTGATTAAAAAACAAGCTGCAAGTTGAAACTTGCAAGTCGCTTCCTCATAATTTAAGACAAACCGCAGGTTAAAACTTGCAATCTGCTTCCTCTGAATCGTAGATACTGAACAAAGATTCCTTTATGAGGAAGCCAAACGAAAAATTACCCATCATAGAGGAATCTTTGTTGAGTACCTACGATTCAAAGGAAGCAAATTGCAAGTTTGAACCTGCAGCTTGTCTTAAACTATGAGGAAGAGATTAGCAAGTTTCAACTTGCAGCTTTTTCGTAATTATGCGTTCGCCATACTAACACCGTTGCCAATAGCGTTATTGACAGTTTGAGGATTTCGAAGCGATCGGACGTGTTCGGGATTGATCTTTAATAAACATTTAACTCTTTCCTCATTCGTGTTGCTTTCATTAATTAAATGACGAGAATCCTGACCGTCATCCTTGCGATGGATCGCTACCATTTTCAGAAGTGGGGTGAGCTCAAAACAGTGCGAATTAAAAGTTGATGAATCCGGGATTCATCGGTCGGTTGATACATCAAAAATTCTCAACAACAACGATAGCGATTTGGATTATCGAAGCGGGTGATCCGAAGACACCGTTGAGTCGATCATCGGAAGAACGCCGAGAGAAAAGAAAGAGAATGATCGACCGAGGAAAATACAAGACATCACAGTAACGGAGTTGCCTGGACCGATCGTCGAGCATAACATGCGTCAAACACCAGTACAGCCGACAATACCGACAGAAATCGACGGAAATTATGAAGACGAAACATATCATGACGATTTACCGGATACGGCCAAAATATTCGAATAGGCCGCTGATTTACGTGGATACAAAAGGATGAGCTTCACCGACAATCTGCATAATCGGTCGAGCGGATTCATGGACTTGTCGAGGGTTTCACCGGCTTTCGATCCGGTGACAGGAAAAATCGATATCAACCGATGGATCGATAAAATAGATGAGTACGCTGATATGTATGCTGCGGATTATTTGGCTACACTACGCTTTATCGAAACTCGACGGAGTCGCAAGAACGTGGCGAAACAATTTGAAAAGGGTCAATGGAATGTGGGATAATTGAACCTAAGAAAAACGTTTGCGGTGAAAGAAACTAGCATAGAAAAAGTCTTGGAAGCTCAGAATTATAAACGTAAGTCAGACCAAAGTATGATAGAATACTTTTACGAAAAATTATCGAAGTGTAACAACGCGCGCATGGGAGATCGCGAAACGATCGAATGAATCGTTGACGGTCTAGGAAATTTTCAGTTTCGATCGTATTTGGGACCTTTGTCACGGTACAAACATTCGAACGAATTACTACCAGACTTTACTAGCGGAAACAATTTTATCAAAGACAAGACAATGTTGAAACTACGGTTCGAGGAAAGATACGAGAAACGATCCGGATACCAAAAACCACTGTTGAATATAGCCGCACTTTCATTTGTCACAGAAGATATGTTCGGTTATAACTTGTCGAAGTTTCGGTTGTGTAACAACGAACGAGAAAAGAGCTCACGAGACATTACACGAAATTGGGGAATTTGATCATCGTAAGTATCGAACCATCAAAGCTTTACATTATTTATATATAACGAATACTTAACAGAGATCAAAATAGGATGAATAAATAATAGTTTTGATTTTATTTTAATGTGATGAATTTATATATTTTTTTCCAGTACTCATGGATGGAAGAGATGATGAAATTATTAAAGCGGTGGAAGATTTCGAACGAAAGCAGAAGAAAACACAAAGAATTATGAAAATAGAAAAAACAGTGATCGATTCAAACCGAAGAGAAGAAATAATGATGATGACCATAAAGAAGAAAAAAACGGGGAAAAATTAAAATAAAATTGAATATTCAATGACTGCGATTTGTAAGGGTACGTTTTTTTTTTTCGTTAAAGTTCGCATTACAATTCGGCCAGGCCAGGCCAGGCCCGAAAATCATTGTTATTGACATTTGATGGGCATTATTAAAATTTCAACCTTACAGTGTTACAGACAGTATTAATTTTTTTTTTTTTTTGTTGAGTGGTATCTTTTACAAAATTTTTTCGTTATCATCGGCTTTAGAGAATTTCGATGGACAACGTGGTCTGAAAATGGAGCCTCTACAAAGGAGTTCTAATGGGTAGCTTATAAAGTTTGGGAAGTTGAAGTTTCAATATTACCGACCGTAATCTTTCATTAAAATTTATCGCGAGAAGGCAATAACATGAAATGTGCAAAAGTGCCGTGCTGATTAATGAAAATATATGAACTCTTGAATATAGCCGTACTTTTATTTGTCATAGAAGATATGTTCAATTATAACTCATCAAAGTTTCGGTTGTGTGACGTGACCGAAGTCCAATGAGCCTACAAGAAATTACGTCCAATGGAGAAATTTGATCATCGTGAGTATCAAATCATCAAAGTTTAATTCGTGCTCAAACTGTTGTCTTGACTCGTGTGATTGCAACGTTCGTGTGAAGCAAACTCCTCTCGTCAGAGACAATGTTTTCGCACTAGTATCGTATTATACTATTGTATATAATCAATACTTAACCTTTTCTCTACTACAAAACGCGCACGCTAGGCGCCCGGGCCCGAGTTATCTCGTGAGTAGTGGAGAAAGGATTAATCGATAATAAAATAATGAATAAATGATAGATTGGACTTCATTTTGATGTGATGGATTTAAATATTTTATTCCAGTACTAAACGATGGGAAAGATGAGGAAATTTTGAATGCCGTCGAAAATTTCGAGCGGAGACAGAAAGAAGATATAGGAAAAAAATCTAAAGATGAAGAAGGAAGAACCCAAAGAATTAAGGTAATAGAAAAAAAACGTGATAAATTGAAACCGAAGAGGCGAAATAAAGATGATCAATATGAAGAAGGAAAAAACGCAAAAAAAATTAAATTAAATTAAAGTGTTCGATTGAATACTGTGATTGAATAAAGTGTTTGCTTTCAATAAACTTACAGAAACATAAAAGAAATGATAATTATGCAGAAAGTGGACGCCACCCCGGTTTCCGTGGGATGAAAATATGTTGTAGAGGCCACTTTTCTGAGTAATTTCATATGTATGTGTTGGACGCGGAAACCATTATTTCATATGCGTGGTTGAAAATTTCAAACATGACTATCGAAATTCAATAGATTGGCTTTGTGGCGTCCACTTTCTGCATAATTACCGTAAATAAATTAGAAAAGGATTTAAAAAAGCAAGGAATCTTGAAGGAATTATGAATGTGGATTTGAAAAAATCCAACAAAAAATTTATTAATTTTGAGAGGATAAACAAAATTGATTAATTTTAAAATGATTAAAACAGGATGAAATAATTGTCGATATTTTTATCAATCGTTTGAGTTCTTTTGACTGTTTTATGACTGTTTGATTTATGAACTCCATTTCTTTGCATATTTAATTTGAAATTTTAAATTAAATGTCATTGTCTCAACGTTGCTGGAACATCGGTATAGAGATTTTCTAGACGATTTACATCATTTCGAATATTCTGACATGAACATCTCAAAAAAAAAAATGCATTCATGAAATTAAAAATTTATTTATGAATCGGCAATAAATAGAGTAATTAATTTTTGAATTATCAATTTACAGCTATGGAATGGCCGCACAGAAACATAGAAGAAAGAACTTTAGGAAGAATAAAAAATGAAATTATTTTACGGAGACGACGGAAAAATTGAAACGTTGCGAGAAAGAAATTCGGAATGCAAAAAAGTGGATGATTGAACAAGCAAACGAAACGAACCGAAAGAAACACGAGACCGTCCATTCCCTCGACATATACAACGCGAACCAAAATTATCAGAATCAATTTTATTATAATAGCAAAAAAAATGGGACCAGTACGAAACAATTCCGCAGTATCGTTACGATAATTATTATACAAATGTTCATGAAACTAAAAAAACATCGTTACAACGAGGATTTCAATAGTCATTATCAATTGTTCAAAATTTGATAATAAAACTCTACAAAAACGAGTGCCATGAAATAAATAAATCTGAGTGTTTGAAAATTGATTTATTATCTTTAACTTCGCGAACATTTTTTATGTTAATCTTTTATTCTACGTCTTAAAAAATTTTCTTGAAGCCAAAAAAACTGATTGAGAAAACATGTCCAGATATGTGTGTGCGTGCGTGCGCGTGTGTGTGACATTCGTTGAACATTCACAACTTAAGAACGGCTTGAGATATGATGTCTCGCACATGTTTTAAGTTGATCATCCCAAGTATCGAACCATCAAATTTTTATATTATTTACATATAATCAATATTTGACATTATTATATATAAACAATATAATAGTATTTTTATCTTGATCGATACTAAAATGGGATGAATCAATAATAGACTTGACTTTATTTTCATAAAAGGTCAATAACAATGCTTTTTATATATTGCGGCTCCCCAAAATATGTTGTTAGCTGAATATAAGTAGATTGACTTTTTTTTTAAAAGGATGCGATGGAAGATAACAACAACAACGAAAAATCGGGAATGATGCTTAAATGGCAAATTTTAAAGATTCTAATTTTCATAAAATCCGAACATATACATGGATTCCTTCCAAATTAAATACCAAACTTCTTTCGATATTATTGCAGCTTTGTTCCGAGTTTTAGCCCAATAACCTGATAATTATGGAGATTGAATTAGCTGAAAAGCACGAATCGTGATCGAGTGTCGTTAGGGCTATGGTGGCGAAAGCAGTGACGCACTCGACTAGAGATCCTGGAGTTCCCGGTTCGAGCCCGAGTCATGGCGATATTTTTTCACGATTCGATTTTCATGATAAAAAATAACGAACATCGTGATATTAATATTGCTTCATTAATAAAAAGAATATAAGTAGATAACCAAAAACATCACAAGGTGAGGTAGGGTTCTCGCTTTTGAATCATAGAGAGGAAAAATAACCTCAAAATTTACATCTTAAACGCGGTCGTCCATCGCCAAAGCTCATGAAAGAAGCAATAGACCGCAATTACTAAGATTGAATAAACTTTTTTATCTATAGATTCTGCGAATATAAATATTCCTTTAATAAATGAAATTATTATTGATGAGTGTATCGATAAGCTGTTAGAAATTGAAATCGAATAATTATGTCCATAACCTTCAATAAAAGATAGATCTTAAATCATTTAAAGTGTCCATATCAATAGCTCCATATTTTTTTTGTCTGGGTGGATCGTTTATTGAGTTTTGATGTTCAGGTCAATTTCACCATAGTCTACGATGTCTAGGTCAATTTTTCCATAGTTTTAGATGTCCAGGTCGATTTCTTCATCGTATTCGATGTCACGGTCGCTACTGGAAATCGAAAACTATGGAGAAATCGACCTGGACACGTTCAGGTATGCGATGATCAACCTTAACATTTTTATCATTTTCATGATTATATTCTTCAATCAATAAATTCGAAATAAACGAATAAAATGAAATGCCATGTGAATACCGCGCCAACATCAAGATAGAAGATGAAAGGAGCGTTCACTGTTTTTGAGTGCATTGACATCTGTCAGTATAAATTCTTAACGTATCTTTGAAAGTAATATACACTTTAAAAAATACGTTCAAATTTGAGAAACGATATATAAGTAGCATACGTCGTGTTAATTTGTTTAGTTATTTTGAGTTTGTTCAATATTAGTTATTCGATTATTTTACTAAATAAAGTAAAAAGTAACAAAAATAATGAAATTGAAAAGTAATAGTGTATTAAAAAGAAAGAAAGACCAAAAATCGAGGATGAATGGATTACGATCTGACTTGGAGTATAAAATAAAAGACAGAGAATCGGTTAAGCGTAACAGAAATGGCAAGAAAGAAAAAATCAGAAGAGTAACCAACAAGATCTCAAAAAAACCAACAGATAAAAATAAACACAGAAATAAAAAGAATCAAATCGTAAAAAGAATACGGCTAAGCACTTCGTATATCGAATTAAAACGAGTAAAGAATGCTGACCGGATAAAAGTAATACGGCTAGGCCCTATGTATAAAGAATTGGAGACGACAAAGAACGTACAGCGAATAAAGAAAATACGCCAAGACCACGTGTATGGTGAGGCGGAAAAGATAAAAAACAGAAAAAGAATAAACGAAATTCGGCAAGAAGCTGCTTATAGAGAATTAGAGATGGAAAAAAGCATCGAGCGAATGAAGGAAATTCGACAACAGCCTGATTATAGAGAATTCGAGATGGAAAGAAACATGAAGCGAATGAAGGAAATTCGGCAAGAACCGGATTATAGAGAATTAGAGAAGGAAAATAACATCGAGCGAATGAAGGAAATTTGACAAAAACCTGATTATAGAGAATTAGAAATGAAAAAAAAACATGGAACGAATGAAGGAAATCCGGCAGGAACATGCTTATAGAGAATTAGAGTTGGAAAAAAACAAACCGAATGAAAGAAATTCGGCTAAAACCTGCATACGAACAATTAGAGATGAAAAAGAACGTGGAGCGAATGAAGAAAATAAGAAAAAACCCAAGTTACCAATGGAACGAGTACGACAAAAATAAGGCCAGGCTTAGAATTAAGAGACAAAATCCAAAGCATCACATTATAGAATCAGCTAATAACAAGACAAAAAAAAAGAAACTTCGGAAAGATCCCGACTTTCTAGTACAGGAAAGAAAACAAGACGCTGACCGTAAAAAATCATTAAGGTTAAACGATTTTTTCAAAAATCGTGAAAGTTATGGGATCAAAATTAATGAAAATGTAAAAAATAGAATCAACGACGATGATTATCGGAAGAAAGCACTCATTCTCAGTTATTTGAAAAGCAGGAAGCTAGGGCCTGATATGATATGTGTTTGTTGTGATAATTTATTTTTTCACAAATCAGTGCAAAAATTTGAACCGCGTAAAATTGAAAGGAAATTGAGAGACTTAATCGGAAACGTCAAAGAGTTCATGGATAACGTGGTGAATAACTCTTCGCAATTCATCTGCAAAACTTGTTTGAAGTATATAAACTCTGGAAAACTTCGAAAATTGACAGCAAATTCTGATTTGAAGTTTCCTGTGTTACCAGAGGTATTACGCAACTTAACTGCAGTAGAAACGTATGTGGTGTCGCCGTATGTTCCATTTATGCCAATAAAAGCGTTACAGCCTCATGCTATAAATTCACAGCTGTCGTTAGAAGGAAGTATCGTAAATTTTCCTGTGGAAATTAATGACATGATCAATGTTTTACCACGAAGATTTGACTCTGTGTCAACTGTTCAAATAGAATTGAAACGAAATTACGATCACAAATCTGATTACATGTATGAAACTATAAGACCATCTAAAGTTTGTGAAGCTCTGGGATATCTTCGAAAACAGCCACTATATGTGCTGAATAAGGTGGATATTGATCCACAATTTTTTAATAAGTATGAAAAAGATGCAGATATTGAGTTGAACTTCATTGTTGATGCTCGAAGTTCCGAAGATGATTGTGGAAACCAAGCGAAGGGACTGAACTGAACGACTGTAATTCTGATTCAGGAGAATCAGATTATTGCGAACCGAATGATGAAGTTTTAATTCTAGATAGAAACGAAGAAGTTTCTAGAGATATTCAAGTTATCGCACGTGCGCGAAACAAGTTCCCGATCCCATGGCATTTAACGGACAATATTGATGAATTATGTTTCCCAAAAATATTTGCTGGCCAGATTCTCGACAAGAAAAAAAGGCTGATATATTGTCAAAGAGTCAAATTCGAGGCCCGAAACGAAGATAGAAGATCATGTGACCCTACCAGAATTTTATTCATGGCGAAACAAAAATTAGAAAGAGCTGTGATGTCTAGTATGAATGTTGCTTTGCGAAAAGTTACACACAATACTTATTTGACAGCTGAGAATGTTAAAGATTCGAATTTTATTGATGATTTGATACGTCATGATTATGGTTTCCGATTTTTAAGACAAATTCGATCATCGCCGGCGTTTTGGAAAAGTAAAAAACCATAATTACTTGTTATGATCAGACGATATGGAATCCCGACTTTCTTTATAACTTTGTCAGCGTGTGAAATCAAGAATGTCGATTTGTTAAAGATCTTGTACAAAATACGACACGATGAAAACATCAGTTCCGCAAGAGTAATGCAAATGGATTTGAAAGAGAAAACTAAATTGATAAAAGAAGATCCGGTTACATGCGTTCGATATATTGAAGAAAGATTCAAACAAATTATGTCAATTTTAGAGAATGATTACGGGCCATTTGGAAAAAATTATGTTGTCGTTTATTTCCAACGACGAGAATTTCAAGCGAGAGGATCTGTTCACGCCCATAATCTAGTGTATTGCAAAGATGCTCCAATTTACGACGAGAAGAATCCAGATTCCACCGACATAGTTATCAAATGGATCGATGATAATATTTCATGTACGTATGACCCTAACAATCCTTTGATAAAATTCCAAGTGCATCGAATCACACCTACGTGTTACAAAGGAAGAAAAAACACATCGCTGTGTCGATTCAATATCCCAATCTTCGCTATGAAAGAAACAATGATCCTTAAACCATTGCTTAATGAAGATCGAACCGACAATGACAAAGTAAATTGGAAAAAAATAAAAGAACTCATGAAAGAATTTTTCGAAGATAATCAATGGATAACTTTTGAATGCATGTTGGATAAATTACATATGACAGAACAAGATTATATTCGATCAATCAGGAATTCTTTGTCCAAGACAAAAATATTTCTAAGAAGATGCAACAACGAAGTTGATATCAATGTATATAATAAAACGATCTTAACACTTCTGGAATCAAATATGGACATTCAATTGGATTTAGATCCATACAGCTGTGCCTCATACATGATAAACTACGTTACGAAAATTGACGCTGGTTTGTCTAGACTCTTGCGAGAAGCAGCTCATGATGTACAGAACGGCAATTTGAACCTCAGACAAAAATTTAGAAATATCCCGAACGTGTTTATAAACGGGAATACCTTATCCGCGCAGGAGGGTGTTTACCACGTTCTTGGACTACCACTTTCTTAATGTAGCAGAGCATGTGCTTACATAAACACTGTTCCTCAAAATGAACGAGTCCGTATGTTGAAATCACGTGCCGATTTGAACGGTTTAGAAAATAATTCAAAAAACATATACTATAGAAGTATAATTGAAAAGTATGAAATGCGGCCTGAGAAATTGGATCAGCTTTGTCTAGCTGATTTTGTTGCAAGTAACGAGGTAAAAAAGTTTAAAAAAGAAGATTCGAGTGATGAAGAAAATAATGTTCATGTTGCTATTCACCATCGGCAAAAAAATAAAGTAATACAATATCGTAGATATGAATTAAATCAGGATAAATATAATTATTTTCGAGAGCAAGTTCTGCTGTTTTTTTCATGGAGGAATGAAACAACCGATATTGAAACTAAAGATTGTGAAAGCTGTGAACATAGAAAGATCTATGTAAAAACCCTTGAAGCAATTAAAGGAAATCGGAAAAAATATTCCATTGTAGGAGATCACGTTATCGAGAGTGTTCTAACCGATGCACAAAATACGTGTCCAAATCGGGAAGACGAAGAAGTTGAATTATTTGAAAAAACCGAAAGAGAGCCGAAAGATCATGAAATAGATATCTTCGGACAAGCGGGGGTAGAAAATGGTTCTAAGACGAATAAACAACGGATAAAATAATATCCCTCCGAAACTACCCAAAGAAGATATTATGAATACTCTTACTGAATTAAATAACAAACAAAGACGAATCGTTATGCACATTTTGCATTGTTTTCAAATAGTTTATGAGCGGTTCTGCCGGGGTTGGAAAAAGCATGGTAATTAATTGCATTTATCGCCTACTGCAGCATTACTTCGATGAGCAGCCAGATGCTAAGAATAACTCGACGAAAATATTGTTACGTGCACCATCAGGGAAAGCTGCATTTTTTATTAATGGTGTGACATTAGATACAGCTTTTGTATTACCGATAACGTAATACGACGGGTAAATGCCAGAATTATCAGCAGATGTAGCTAATACTATCCGCGAAAGCCTTTTCGACTTGAAAATACTTATAATTGATGAAATATCAATGGTCGGTAGTACTGTGCTCAACTGGGTGGATACACGGTATAAGTTTTGGTGGCGTCTCTGTAATTGTTGTTGGAGATTTAAATCAATTGCCACTGGTTATGGACAGTCCCGTATATTTACCACCAAAATCATCAATGCTTAGTGTCTTATCAGGGAATGTACTATGGGATAAGTTCCAATTTTTTGAGTTAACAGAAATCATGAGACAAAAAGAAGACAAATCTTTTATAAATGCTCTTAATCATTTAGCACTTGGTGAAATGTCTGAAAACGATATTACTCTCTCGTCAGATCGAGAGAAACAAACGAAAAGGACGTACCGACCGATGCTATAAGATTATACGCTGAAAATTAGCTTGTTGATAAGTATAATGAAAAAAGGATTGAGGCCGAAAATGGCATAGCATATGAGTCGAAAGCCACGGATTCAGTTTTGGGCAGCATCAGTAGTTAATTAAGAAACAAATTACTTACATCGTTGAAAAATAAAAAAAGAACTGAATGTGCTGGCTTGCCATATAAATTGACTCTAAAAATGAGTATCAATTATATGGTAACCACCTTGAATCAAATATTGATGTTCAAGATGGTTTAGTTAACGAAGCTTGTGGAAAATTGAAACACATAACTTTTATTCCTGAAACTGAACAACCAACGAAGTTATGGTTAAATTTTGACAATATTAATGTTGGAATTAACCAACGAAGACCATATTAAAAATATATGAATGATAATCATATTGAGAACCATTTAGTTCGTCTTTCTCCTATCACAGCTGTTATAAACACCAATGAAAGATCAGGATATCAAGTAATTCGTCAACAATTCCCAATTACTCCTGCAGAAGCTTCAACAGTTCATAAAAGTCAAGGACAAACTTATGACAAAGTTTGTCCCGACACAAGAAAAACTACTCGATTTACACGATCGATGTTGTATGTAGCACTCAGTAGAGTCACAAAATTATCCGGGCTATTCATTTTAGGTAACTTTACACCGCCAAAAAAAAAACGTCTACAAGTAATGCTCTTGAATTAGAGATGGAACGATTAAGAAGCGAAAAAAGGTTACAATTATCGTATATGAATGTCATACCAGAAAACGGACTAAAAAAGATATATCAAAACGTTCGGTCATTGAGAAAAAATCTGTATCATTTAATTTCGGATGAACGGTATAACCAAGCCGATCTTTTAGTATTTTTTGAATCTCAATGTCTTGCTTCAAATCATTTTGCATTCGATAGATTTACAATAGCTATCCGAACAGATCCTCCTGATAATCGATCTCTTAAAGGAATAATATGTTTTATTAAAGAAATATTACCGTTTACTATTAACAAGCACATACAAAAAGATATGATGACACATAACGGCCAACATCATCATATCGATTTAATAAACATCTAATGTGAAAGGAACAGAAATTATCACAGGATACAAATCACCATCAGTCGATAGACTAATGTTCAGAACACAATTGAATAACATTCTAACGAATGTCACAACAAAAAACAGAATTTTCATTGGAGATTTCAATTATGACGTGTATAAAGAAAATGAATTTCTCGAAAAATATTTGAATACGCTTAGTTTGAAAACGTGCAATTCCAACCGGCATTTCTACAACGAATTTTAATACTCAGATTGATGTAGTATTTGTTGACGAAGAAATGTCGAAACGGCTGGGATTTATGAGACGTATTTCTCTGACCATAAACCTATATTCATTGGTTTGAAATTAGAAATCGAAACATCGAATAAAGAAAATTTTAAAATTAAAAAATGTAAATCGAGCTATGAAGTACAAAATGAACAGAAACCAGGAGCAACTATCAATGAGACACTATTGATGGAAAAAGATGGAATTATTATTGATGAATCAAAAAATTGTTCCATTTTGAAGAATCAATCTAAGAGTAGTGAAATTTCAATCCCCATTGAATCAAAATCTACAAAACAAGGGAACAGAAATACCGACCCACAAACAATAGAAAATAACGTACTAGGAACAGATTCATGGCTAAACGACAGACCTTTAAATGCCATTTTAAATATTATAAGAAGTAATAATCAATTTCAACCAACAGATGTACTTTTTATGTATGGGATGAATCTTCGATTGGTGGACCCTATTTATACCGAAGACATAGAAATTTTAGGAAGAGGACCTAATGCACACTGGCACCGTCTTTATTACGACATGCATAAGCTCCATATATGCGATAGTTTATATTTTGACGTGCACTCTTATAACAATCTTATGCAAGTTGAAAGAAATTATATTGAAAAGCGTTATCCGAGTCTGAATCGAAGTGATATTATTTTTGAAAAAGTAACACGACAGCTAGATTTAAATTCATGTGGTGTATATGCAGCAGCATTTGCAGTATGTCTTGCTTTAGGCCAAAATCCATCTGATATAAAATATCGAGAAACTGTTGAACAAATGCGACGGCATTTTATGACAATCATCAATGAAAGTATGCTAATACCGTTCCTAGAACAATGGAACTGACGTTTGCATTGTCAGATAATAAAACTGAAATGTACGCCGTAAAATATACTGCCAACATTGACAATGAAAATAACAAATCGTCAATATCTGGAAAAATTGCAGCAAAGTTTTTTAATTTATTTACCTTATTGTGAGAGGCAAGGGGAATCACATTAAAAAAGCACCTCAAATTGAACAATATTTAGTTATTCAATTTTTAATTTATTCAAATAGATTTTTTTGTATCAAGGATTGTGAGAGGCAAGGGAACTCACAGTAAAAAACCACCCCAAATTCAACAATACTTACTTTTTAAATAGTTGTATAAAGTATTTAATAGCACAGTCGGGATATATAAAAATGAGCGCTGACCGAGCCAAAATAACATTGCAGCTTCAAGGAGTTTGACGTCATCAAATTTTAATAGCAATGTTGATTATACAATTTCATATATCTGCAACCATTGCAGCAACGTAAAGCAATCATGTTCGCCACAATAACTGTTTTTTTCAGGATTAAAAACATATTGGCATCTGCAATCATCGCAGCAACGTAAAGCAATCATGTTCGCCATGGTAACTGTTTTTGGAGTATTAAAATCATATCAACATCTGCAATCATTGCAGAAACGTTGTTAGCATGAAAAACATTACCAGGAAGTCGAATAACAATCGAACACTCCAGATTTACCCATACTTCGTTCATAAATAGTTATGTGTAAGAAGAAAACTTTTTTATTTATTTAGTTTATTGTGAGAGGCAAAGGGACTCACATTAAAAAAGCACCCCAAAGTCAAAAAAATATTTAATTCGAAAATAGTTGTATGAAACATTTGAATAGGTTTTTTTTATAATAATGATTGTGAGAGGCACGAGGACTCACATTAAAAAAGCACCCAAAATTCAAAAAATATTTAATTTGTAAATAGTTGTATGAAATATTTGAACAGGTGTTTTTTATAATAATGATTGTGAGAGGCATGAGGACCCACGTTAAAAAAGCACCCCAAATTCAACAGAACCAAAAAAAAATAGACTCCGATGTTTAAAAATCGAAAAATAAATTTTTTCAAAAGTAATTTTAATTTCAAATTTTCTTCGAGAAAGAAAACTGAATAGAAAAACAAAACGAACTTGCAATCGATAAAGCGTGGATTAGGCCTACAGGGGATACCACGGCAAAAATAAACGCGCCTGAACCGCTGCGGTGGTGCGGAAAAGATTTTTATTTCGAATAAAGATAACTTGGTTTTTTAATTCTAAAAAGACCTCAAGTTATCAAATGGCTTACAAAAAAAATTTTCACACCCGTATTTGCTGTTACTCTAAGAGTAAATACGATAATTTGCACTCTGTCGGAAAATTGTAATGACTTGAATTGTATAGAATTATATTCTCTAGAAGTTGACGAGATAATGCGATATTTGAATTAAAATCATATTTTTCGACTTAAGTAAAAAATATCAATCGTCGACCAATTGTAATAACTAAAGTTGTAGAGAATTGAAAAATTCATCGTGACATTAAGATTTGATGCCTTTTTCAATTTTTCAAATTTGACATGGAATTCAACATAGATTTATAGCAGACTCGATAGATTTACGAGTAGATTTGATATGAAAACAAGGGTGGCAAGGTAGAATCATGCTTCCTTATAATTTTCTACCGTGTTTAATTATTAAGATGTAAAGTAGAGCCTTGCACATGGATTCATCATCATTTCATACATTTGACATAAATTCCTCTCTGAAGAACCGTGTGTCGATGAATCCGCACCTGATAAATTGCAACAAGAAATAGTTGCAAACTACGCACAAGAGATCTTACACACCTGGCAATCGATAAGACGTTATTCAAGCTCAAAGGAAGCCTACTACTTTCCGGAGATGAGAGGTTACTCAACTATGTACGTTAATCGATGTATTGATCGATGTATTGTCTGATAGATAAATTGAGTATCCCTTTTGAGACAGTACACGTTGATTATGTAGGACCTTTTATAAAGACATCGCCAGACAATAAGTATATACTTGGTCTGTTTCGCGCTTACACCAAGTATGTTATACTAGAAGCAGTGAAGACCACAGGATTCGAAAAAACTGTTGCGATTGTACGAACATTAATGAGTCATTGTGGGAAACCTAAACGGCTTATCAATGATCAAGGAGCGGCATTGATCTTAGCAAAATTCACAAACATTTGGCAGGAGTACGAAATGAATCATATGCAAATTGCTGCTGGAACTCCAAGAGCAAATGGCCATATAGAGAGAATAAACAGAACAATGCTCAATTGTCTACCGGCTTCAACGAAGGACATCGATCATAGCGACTGGGATTAGAAGGTCTACAAAGTTCAACTCGCCATCAACAACAGTACCTATCGAATAACAAAACGGATACCAGCAGAAGTTATATTGAATCATAAACCTATAGGAAAAGATTCATTCGGATGAAGATTTATTCATGTGAAAAATACGAGAATTAAACTAAAAACTCTAAACCGAAGAGGGGCGCGAGAATATTACGAAATTATTACGTAAAAATCAAGAAGTACTCAGTATGCAATTTGAAAAAAAACGCAAGCCTTCAAAAAAAAAAAAAAACGCGAGCCAGAATGAATGGTACTGATTCATTATGAAGCACCGGCGGCAGGAGAAAGTAGAACATCAAGACAAAAACACCGTGAACCGTACGAGATCGTGAAAGAAATAGGAAGCGATCGATACCTTATCCAAGATATCGAGAGTGGACAACAAAGTCGTAGAATCTACAAAGGCATCATTGCTATCGATCAATTGAAAAAAAATTTCAACTGTTGATGCAAAAAGTCGAAACGATCGTTGGAACGACGAATAATGTCAGGATAGCCGAATTGAAGCATACTTTGGTATTAAGATGTTGATCATACATGTATTCGTAATTATGTATTTACCGTAGCAACACCGTTGAAAATAGAGAGAGAACGTTTGAGAATTTTAAAGCGATCGGACGTGTTCGGGATTGATATTTAATAATCGTTCAACTCCATCCTAATCGGTATTGCTTTCATCGACTAAACGACGAGAATCCCGATAGGCATCCTGTCGACGGATTGCTACAACGTTATGTAGAAATTTTTTCAGCTTTTCGAAAAAAATATTAAATTTTTTTTACATACACATTGGCCGAAAAATCGACTTTCATAATTCAAATGCGATTTTAAGTAACTTTCAAAGGCCCTAAAAGGTTTTTGAATTTTTTTTTTTCGAAGGCTTTTTACATAGAAAGCTTCGTTGATACTAATTTTTTTTAGTCGTATTTTTTAATATTTTTAAACAGTCGTTGAATGAACGAATTATTACAGAGATCTCAAATCGATTCCTACATATTTTATGTACAATTTTCTTAGCTTATCGGGAAAAATATTAACATTTTGCTTTTAAATATGCATCGATCGAATATTTTAACAACAATGCAAAAAAATGTTTTTGTATTTGTTATCGAAAAGCTGAGCCCTTTTTTACATGAAAAGCGTAGTCAAGACTAATTTATTTTTACTATTGAAACACTGAAAAATTAATGAAAAAATAAAAATTCCCAGAATGACCCATACAATTACAGATAAAATAACAAAAGAAAAAAGCTGAAAAAAATCAGAATCCAGTTCACGATGGGGACTATTATTTCACAAAGTTGTAAAAAGATCGCTGACAGTGAAATCCAAAGTCAGTACTGTACTTGGCGTACCCACCCACATATAGTACGCATGCACGTATAGAATACGACGGGATCTCCGACTCAGATAAGGGATTGATTGACCACGGCAGTTTTTTGGATAAAAAAGTTTTCGAAATGAGTCAAAAATGACTCAATCATGTATCTTGAATTTCAAGCTTGGAAAAAACGTAGTGAAAATATATTTGTACAAGTCGGGAAATTTCGTGAACTCGTAGCTGCACCGAACAAACTACTCCCAATTCTTGGTTGCTACTTCGACGATAAAAACTATGGTAGCACGTCCCAAACCGATTGTAAGAATTTTTAATGCAAATCCCGAGTGCTCCAAAGTTAGTACTTTCATTTGAAGTTCCCAGTATTGACGCTCATAAGATTCTACGACATTCAGTTCATCTTGAACTGCTCTAGCATGCAGGAGATTTAAGATACCTCTAGCCGCGAGTCGGCCATAAACCGTACTGGACCTTTTCCTCGGGAGGCCAATTTTTTCGAATCAAATAGGGTCGCAAGGTCTTATCCTATAAGTTTCCGGGACAGGTGAAAATTGTTTTTCGCTGCCGTCCTGGGAATCAATAATTTTTCTAACTTTTCAACTCTGTGTGGTCAATAGACTGGCTTGAAAAAAAAAGTTTTTTTCTGGTTTTAATAAAAATACATTCACTGCAAAGTATCTTGCATCCGGAGAATTCACCCCAAAGATGAACGCGATCGGACCATTTTTACGGGTCGCGCAAGATTTTTCAAGTTTTTCCGTTTGATTAACATGGAAAAAACGTGAAGTTTTCATTAAAAAAAATTCCGTCGATAATTTCTTACGAAAGAACAAAATTAACGACGGAAAATGCAATCGAATTCCACAGGTCTGCATGTCATTTTAAGCGGGTTTTAAAGAGCTTTCAAATGGAACTTACGGGATCAACGTAGCTATGAAATTCGCGGAGCTACGATTTTTTAAATAGAAACTTTAGGTTTTTCCCATGTTAATCAAATGGAAAAACTTGAAAAATTTTGCGCGACCCCTAAAAATGGTCCGATCGGGTTCATCTTTGGGGTGAATTCTCCGGATGCAAGACACTTTGCAGTGAATGTATTTTGATTGAAATCAGAAGAAAACTTTTTTTTTCAAGCCACCCTAGTGATTAACCAACGAGAGCCAAGCCCAGATACAAATATCTTGAGATCCGAGCGAGCCAGGTCTTCGAAAGAATTAACGGTTGGTAGGCGCACGTTTTTTGTCAGCAGCAACGCTAATTTTCCCGAACGAATTCCCTGTATAATTACGACAAATATGAATAATCCCGCTAGATAAATTCTCTGAGCAGTCTTGCGGGGTATTTTTCGTAGTCCCGCGTTACAAACAAGAAGGACAAGATTCATAATTGCCGAAATCAGCTGTTCCCGCAGCCCAAATTTGGGAGAGAACAATAACGTGATTGTTAATACAACGAGCAAGCCGCAACGTTAACTTTTGTCAAGGACGGAAATTAGCTTATCCAGTTGTCACACGTGACCCCGATACTCAGTCAAAGCGGCCATTTCCATTCGAAACAATGGATAGACGGAAGAATCAATAGGTCCGACGGTAGCATCCCATTGATATTCAACCAGATGTCACTAACGCCCTTAAAA
Organism: Sussaba pulchella; assembly: GCA_963971145.1. Taxonomy (NCBI): domain Eukaryota; kingdom Metazoa; phylum Arthropoda; class Insecta; order Hymenoptera; family Ichneumonidae; genus Sussaba; species Sussaba pulchella. The sequence continues at coordinate 7,021,901 of OZ020172.1, forward strand.
ACGTTGGCGAATATGTTACAATGATAGTCATGCTGCTCTACTCTATCATTGTATAAGAATAGCTTCCACGTTGCATTCAATGCATTCATAAGAAGCTCAAGGGTGAGAAATTCCAATTGGATCGGTACATCTAGTTTTTCGGTGGAATTATCGAAAAACCGAAATTTTGAACCCTGCACACATCCACGGATTCGGTGCGCACCGAGATTTACCGTCTCGACGAAATCCAGTTTGTCACAGCGTGACTGACCCTCGGAATATTCTCGCACGAAAAGGGTCCAAGTATGATCGTCTATCAATTTGTAAGTATTCTCTTGCTGCCACGGTTCCGTCGCTTTACTCACGTAAGGATTAAAAGTGTCGATCAACCTCCCTCTCGTACGATGGAGGCACATGAATTTCGAATTAAGCAGATTCGTGGTCCACGCTCGCCCCAACGTCGGAGGACCCTTCGAACATCCGTTTTTCATCTCGGCCAAGTCAATCAGACGATAGGATACCATGTGGTTCCACCATTTCGAGTTCTTAACTTGTTCAAGAGTTCTCCCCAGTTTCTACATTATTCACCGTGATCACGAAAACCTGCAGTTTGTCTCGAAACCACCGTCGAACGGTACACGAGGCACTGAGCCTGAAGTCTTGCCGATCGATGTTGTCGGAGTAACGGTTTTCCTCAATGATATCGTTTCGATGATGATTCCGGAAGATGGTCCGGCTATTTCGGAACGGTCTGTGTAGCACGATTTAAGGATGTCGATCTAAATGCGGATGATTATACGTCACCTTGCGTTTCGATAATATTAACCCTCCGTCCGTAATCTCGGTCATTATTGGAACAAACCGATTTTTCAAGTCAAATATCTCCGAAATTCGAAAAAGGCGGGGCTTCCCTTCTTTAAAAAACTAGGTGTCGGTGAGAACTCGTACGCACGTGGTCACTTGGATCCGTTAAGGGCGGGGTAGGTAAGGTATTACATTTTTTTTTCTTTCATTTTTTTTTTATTTTTTCAACTGAATGCATAATGTCTCGCGAATATTGTGTCAAAATTTCAAGTCGATTGGAGCAAATTTGACGAAGTCATGAGTATTTGAGTGTCCGTTGCTCCGACACTGGCGACAAGTTGACAAGTTGCGAATTACTGGAGCAGAGAAGCAAGCGGCGCACGACAGTGAAGAAGGGAGAGTTTTGCGTAGACAAATGCAAAAAGATGCTCTAGATCGTGTCGATGGAAGCTTTTTGCTCTACGGACCTGGCATCGACGACTCTGTGTGAGTGTAAGAAAACTATCGAGTTTTGTTTCGAATTTTTCAGTGCGCAATACTTCAAAGCGTTTTCCTGAAACTTGACATTTTTAAAGTCCGTGTTCACGATAACGCAAAATCTACTGGACCAATCGTTTTGAAATTTTGCACACTACTTCTTCACATAATTCACCAGGTATTGTCGAGAGCTTTTTTTTTTATAATTATTAATTTTACAGCAAGAAATTAGCTGGTTTTTATAGCGAAAATCGGTTGTTTTGCTTACAAGTGCTACGAAAAAATAAAAAATGAAAAATAAAAATAAAAATCCCCTCGTGATTACCTCGAGAAACATCTCCTTCAACGAATGCATTTTGATTTTTTTGTTTCAGACGATTCTTTTGCGAGTTATGACGAACACCGCAAAGAAACTTTTTTTCGTAGCGCCTCTGGAGATTCACCGTCACCCGCTTAATTTTCAATATTTTGGAATGAAAATTTAGGAAAATATTGTTCAAATGTTGTATTATTATATGGAAATTGATTGAATAAATTTACACTATTTGTATCGCTAGAAAAAAATCTTAAAAACATGCTTCTTTTTCGCCGAATTAACCTTACCCCGCCCTTAATTTATTCCTGAGCAGTAGAAATTGAAAGTCTAGACGGCGCCATTAATGACCCAGATTACGGTTGGTGCCGGAATTTCGTGAAGGTAAGTAAAATTTAACTAACGTTACTTTTGGAGTAATACGATGATTTTTAACTTGTTTCAATGATATTTAATGATGTATGCATACTTCATAAACATAACCACAAATTGTAAGAAACAAAAAAAAAAAGTAGTACGAAAATCATCGCACTTCTTTTTGTTCATCATGCGCTAATAACAATTTTTCAGACCAATGTATATGAGTATTGAAATCACTATTGATATAATATGTAAAACTTGTGTAAAAGTTTTTTGACAAAGGTGAAAAAAATACCAAAACTATTATTTTTTCATATTTTTCCTTACCTGCCAGAAACGACATTTTCTATATTCAAACAATTATACTTTTTGAAAATAACCCTTATAAAGTTTTTTTTCTTCCTGAAAGTACATATATTTAACTGTAAAACCTCGTTGGAATTTCTCATTTTGATGAAATTTTCATTAAGATATGATTTTGATGAACGTAAAAATTGATGTTTTCCCGAATTTCGTTGTAAAAGATTTGTTATAAAAAATGTTATTTATCATAAATCACTGAACAAACTATGAAGATATCAAATGGGATCTGAGATAAGTATTACAGATTTTTTTCAGATCCTTGAGCGTAATTTTCTGAGTCAAAACACCAACAGGCCATTAAGGAGGCACATCTGTGTAGATTGCCGAAAAAGTAGGTGAATTTTGGGAATTATTATCTCAAAAACTATTAGTCCGATTGAATTCGAGTTGGTTTTATTATAAAGTATATACATTGAGGTATGTTGACGATTTTTTATATAAATATATAACGAGTTCCCAAACTTCAAACGCGTTTATCTCGAAACACGCTTTTCAAAGTCGGTTCCCACTTTTTTTTAAATAACGGATTGACCGATTCCTTTAAAATTTGGACACAATATGCACGGATAGGTAATGAAGTTCGGCACGTAAGATTTTTTTTTAAACTTATTTCTTTATCTTTTTATCAACCACCAAAGGTCGTAAATTGAGGTTAAAAAGTGAATTTCAATTTCAATCAAGCGCCATTTTGTGAAAAAAAATAAAATAGAAAAAATCCTACGTGTCGAACAGCTCAAGACGTTACACTTTGAGAATCTTCTTAAAATTTTTGTTTCAGACCAACCGACTGCGAGAAAAAGTGCTCCCATTCACTATATATATTATATAAAAAATCGTCAACATACCTCAATGTATATCCTTTCAAATAAAACCAACTCGAATTCAATCCCACGAATAGTTTTTGAGATATGAATTCCCAAAATTCACCTACCTTTCCGGCAATCTACACAGACGTGCCCCCTTAACGACCCAGATTACGGACGATGCCCCTCAATTTAGAATTACGAACGGACGGTTGATAGTAAACTTTTTAGTGATAACCAAAATTACCAATGCTTCGACGAGAGATCCATCCAGTCTGGACGTCGTGATGAATAAATCCGCGAAACATATGCTCCCTATGAGGTCCAAAAACAAATCCACAAAGGCAATATACCGCATCCATACAAATGGTTATTCACTTCAGTGTAAACGAAGGTCGCACTGCAACCCATTGAAAACCCTGGGCGATGTTAGAACCGTTTTATCTGTCTATTGAAGGGCGAATAAACAAATCTGGTCAAGCAGGGTGTCGACACTCGTATTCATTTCACGCTCTGATGCAATAACCGAGGATGGATCGATATTCATATCGTCAAAAACGTTCCGTGATTGCCATTGAATTTGTCGTTTTCGCGTCATGACATTGCGACTTTGTTCATCGGTTGCTCGTGCGTTGTTTAGCTTTTTTATCTTCGACATATTTAGGTTGTCCACTATCAATCTTCACCAGAATGTTCTGTCGGGGAATAATTATGTTGTTTTAAATTTTGAATTTTTTTGTTATTTAAATTTTTAATTTTGAATTTTTTTTTTATTTAAATTTTAAATTTTGAATTTTTTTTAAATTTGAAATTTTTATTTAAATTTTGAAGTTTTGAATTTTAAATACAGTCAAATGATCTGTATCAACGCGTAATGTCTATTCGCCACGAAAAAGGATCGAATTATCTATTTGTCACTGACCCAATGGTTCTGCCTTCATCCTAATCCTTCGTGTATTCAATAAATTCGCGGTTGCATCGTCTTGGTTAGAAGAGCCGCGTAAACCCATTGGAAGTGTCGTTGAAAAAATGTTTATCGATCGAGGACACATGCAATGTCATGGTTACGTCTGGATAAATAACAGTCTTTGAAACAAGCGACGTACAATTTTGACTGGCGTCAATGACTCAAGGGTACGTGATACATCGACCTGGTCGCCACGAGTGCGAGAGAGATAGCGCCACGGGCGGTTGCGGTGGAGCGAGAGAGAACGAGAGAGGTATGTATCACATAGCCTTAAGGCAGGATTCTACTTTGAAACTTTGAAAAAAAAAATTTTTTTTTTTTCACATTTTTCGAAAGTAAATATGTTCAAGAATGTTCGGTCAAAGGCATATTATATGGCCCAGGCATCGCTGATTGAGGGTAAGATAATTTTTTCTACGATTTATCACTCACCAAAACTTTAAACGCGTTTTTCTCGAAACGATATTTTCAAGTACCGTGGTCGTGATAACTCAAAAAGTACTGAACCGATCCTTATGAAATTTGGAACACATATTCTATATGTTTGTACCAACCGACCTAACTACAATCAACTTAAAATTTTGATTGGAACTATTTTTTTATTGCAAAAAAAGACCCAAAAAAACGCATTTTTTTTTTTCGTATTTTAGCCGCCATTTTGTTAATTTTGCACGTATATAAAATATTCTAGTTAGGTCGGTTCGTGAAGACATACTGAACATGAAACTATTTGATTTTTTTGTTTCAAACCATCCGTCGGGAAGATTTCACGACCACGGCAACGGTACCTTCTTTTCGAGGCGTTGGCTTTGAACATATTTTACGTGTACAAAAAATGAATAAAATACATTTAAAAAAATTTTTTTATGTCCTTAAAGAGTGTATTTATCGAACATTTTAAACCCCATATCGATATCTTTAATAGTATTCTCAGAAAAAATTCACGAAAATAGCGTTTTTTTCATGGTTTCAAAGTAGAATCCTGCCTTAAGGTGATGGACTACATCTTCAAGTGGGAGAGAAACAGCGCTATCGGTGCCCGCTGCAGAGCGAGAGAGAACGAGACCGTGTATGTAGTCCATCGTCTTAATGATAGATTCATTTCGTTAGAACGCCGCCATCTTCGTCCGCATCAAGCTGCTTTTATTAGATAACCCGATTGGTAGTTTGGGACGTTATCTTGATGCAAAATATTAATGCGATGGGGTTGAATGTCGACGTAAAAATTGAGGCAAAAATGGTAGTATTAAAACGGCATATTTACAGTAAGCTGAGTTGCCAGATTAAGATTAGAATAAAGGCGTACCGAGAGGTGTAGTTGGTGGCAGAAACAAGGAACGTCTTTTAGCTTGGGAAGATCAGAATTTCAGCAGAATAACGTCACGCTATAACTCGAACTTGACGGCAGATTTGCAGCACGATTTAACGGTAGAAACACGTAATATTTGAGCCCTGCCGTGTTTTCACGTTGCGGGCTATGGTGAGATGTCGTACGTTTGACGCAATTTGACGTCGGCGGTTCGATTGTTTCTGCAAAAAAACAATATGCTGACGGAATACTCGAGAAATCGATTTTTTATCGAAATAATCGATATATCGTCTTTTCGCTGGATAGATTTCATTTTTCTTTTTTTTTTTTTTTTAAATGAGAAACCATTATCATATAATGAGATTTCGAAAAAAACTCGAATTTTTGCGAAATTGCAACAAAAAAAAATATCAGGAATGTGCTAACCACTCCAATTTCATGAAAAAAGTTCTTCAATTTTAATAGAGTATTCGGGAAAAAAATTTCATCTAAATAAAAAGGGGGCAAATAGCAGTTACCTCTTGATAAAAAAAAAATGGCGGTGGGGGGTGGGAAAGGACGGGTCTAAGAAATCTAAAAAAAGATTAGTGAAGTCGTAGGATCCAAAAGATAATAAAAAAGAATCATCGACCACATCGGGGAATAGAAGGATTCCAGTCCGGTGAAACGGCCTGGTTCGCCCTATATATATATTAGGGTGGCCCTTAATAGGGGTGAAATAAATTTTTTTTCTCTCTCACCCCTCAAATTGACTCGAAATACTAAAAAATGATTTTTAAAAGTAAAATCCACTCTTAATTCTAATATTAACCCGTGCCCCAAAGGCTCTTTCAAGGAGTTTTACCGCCTAAAAAAAAGTGATTTTTGGGAATTTTTTTAAAGAAAACGATTGGATCGAATTGTTTGAAATTCAGAAGGTATATTTGTGCATGTGTAGTCAATACATGTTTAAATTTTTGAACAGAAATTTTAATTTTTGGACGAGTTATTCACGATCTCCCAAGTCCCAAAAAAAAAGTTCCTCCACTGCTGCAGTTATTGCGGCTAATAGAAGAAGAAGAAAGAAAGGGCCTTTGGGGCACGGGTTAATATCAAAATTAAGAGTGGATTTTACTTTTAAAAATCATTTTTTAGTATTTCGAGTCAATTTAAGGGGTGAAAGAAAAAAAATTTATTTCACCCCTATTAAGGGCCACCCTAATATCTATATACATGGACTGATTGACATTTTTTTTCGTCAAATTTCTATTATCAATTATCAACAATTATCAATTATATAACAATATCAAAGTAATCAATTTTTTCTAATTTTTTACGATTTTCGCGATAGTTCCCGAACTCATATGATATTTATGGGAAAATGTTGGAGAACTTGTTTCATTGAGAGTTCAATTCCAAAAATATAGTTTATATTAATTTCGTCAAAAGCAAAAAATTCATTCAGATATTCGCAAAACTAATCTAAAATATTAAAAATAAAATATATGTTATTATATTTCTATAACAAACTTACGTTGTCAATTTGAGTTTTTTTATCGCAACACTTCATTGGACAAAAGCAGACAAGCAGAGAATACATTTACAAGTATTGATTACGATTCCGTCTTCTCTTATTTTGAATTATAATCGAGTATTTCGCAAATATCTGAATGATGCTTCGGCTTTCGACAAAATTAAGATGAACCTTTTTTTAGAAATTAAATTCTCAATAGAACAAAATTCTCTGACGTGTTCTTGTGAATAGTACAGTTTCCGACATGTTGGGAGAATGGCAAAAAGATAATTAAAAAAACCCATTCACGGAACTTTTTATACATAAACTAAGTTGCTAAATTTTAGCTCAAATTTCAATTTCGTACTAATATCCCAGACTGACATTTGCGAGGGTAGCATCGAAAAAAGTAGACATTTTTTTAAAAACAGTCCAATTGACGAACATTCAGATATTTTTCCGAAGAATATTTTTCGTACCTTTCAATGCATTTAAACAATATAAACCTAAAAATTCCAATAAAAAAAAATTTCACCGACACATCAGTCTTCTCCATGAAACTAGAAAAATCAAACTAAAAAAAAAAAATCGATGAAAAAAAAACCAGTACAATCCGTTAATATCGTTTTATTTACAAAGTTATAACAACTTATTCAAATTCGCTTTACGTCGAAAATATTTTGTTCCGAATAAAAAAAATAAAAAAAAATAAAAAAAAAAATTTCACCTTCGTCTCACTCGACTTTTTTTCATTCTAAAATTTTTCTTCGCCTCAGATTCCGCGTTATCACCGCCGATTTCCGAACCGGTTGATTTTTCGCTCATCTTCGATTTTACGGTAACATTATCGGGACCATCGAAAAGCGCGGCAAGATTAACAGTTCGTTTGCCAGCGACGAATCTCACTACGTCCAAACTTTGTTCGAATATCGATAATATACCGCGTTTGCGTGTTTTCTCATTGGCAGTTTCCAAAATCCACGTTGCGGTTCTCAAAGCCAATTTCAATCTTTCGGTCTCTTCGGAACTCACGTTTTTGCTTACGTTTAAATTTGTTTCCAACGGATTGCAGATGTACAACGGTGAAAAATCGGGTTTGAACACGCTCGTGCCTTCGCGAAGTGAAATTGCACGGGCTGGAAAATCGAACGACGAGTAGGATTGAAAAAATCCGTGTAGCAACGTCTCGAGACTGTCCGTGTTTGTGGTCGACGTTGGGAACGAAATTTTCGTCACGTCCCGAAGAAACGTGCAATCGACGGAATGATCCGAAACTCGTACGTCGGTTTTATCTTTGTTTGGAAAAAAAAAAAAAAACGAGGAATTTTGTATCAATATTTCAACGAACGAAACTGTGGAAAAGATTGAGAAGAAATCTGTACGTTGGTTTTTTTTTTTTTTTTTTTGTAACGTTGGGTTGTGAAATAAATTCACGGGATTTTTGTATTTTATTTTATTCCCGCAATTTTGTGATTTTTTAGTCAAAGTATGTTTTTGATTCTGCTAATTATTTTATATGTTTTTGTACTGACTGAATGAAGTATTCGCGATTTTTTTTTATCGAACAGTTCAAAAGTTATGATTTTTTTTTTTTCGAAATTCTACCTTTTTTTTTTGAACGCTCGTAAGTGAGGGAATAATAGGTCAAGTGGAATTTTTTTTCCTTTGAAATGTTGGGTTTTTGTCTAAATTTTTCACGAAAAAATACTCGACAATTTCAAGAACTGTTTTTGACCTTTATTTTTGCATTTTTGAGTTTTGAAATTTTTTTTCGAACCGTATATCATATTTGATTTCTTTCAAAAATTTATATGTTGAAGTACACATGATTGAACGTATTGTCTGTAAGTTTCATGATGGTGTTCGGCCGCGTTCTTTTTTTAAATTAAATTTTCCTCGTTTCAAAACCAAATTTTGTTGGTTTGTAGGAGCCTAATTTTGGAAAATTTGAAAAAACACGTTTTTATAATTTATAATTTTGAAGTACGGTTTATTCGAAAGAACCCGAAAATTGGTCGAGTTATTACCTTTTAATTAAATTATTAATATATAATGTAATTTAATATAATTAATCAATATTTTTTATATAATTAAAAAAATATTCCACCCGTTTTTCCAATATCCTCGCATGCTTGAAAAACTTTCTTCCCACGACAAAGACCGGAAAAAGAACGGACGAAAACAAAACCATCTTCATTGAGAAGCAAAATCGATTCAACACAATTTTTAAGTACTTTTTTGAGAATCTCATATTTTTTTCATATGTTTTTTTCTAAAAATGTATAAATTATCGAACGCTACGAACCTGCGTGTTTTTTCAGAGCGTTCAACGAAGGCAAAATTCCTCTTTGTTGAAGATAAAACAGTACCAGAAGTGTGATCGAAAAATTAGTGATCCAACGTCCGGGCGAAGCATTGGTCAGACCGACGCACTTGGCCCAATGTCTTATCGTGAAAACCAACGGCCTCACTCGCCAATCCACCTCACCGTACAAACACAAAAGTTCCGACATGTACACCGCCGTCCTTGAAACAAAAATATCAACTATTATTTTCTTAACGGGTTTATAAGCAGTTGGAAATATAAAAAAAAATCGATTTTTCGTTTGTACAACAACAAATTGAAATATCAAAAGCTACCAATGATGCAGAGGGTTCATTTTATAGCCCTGTTGTTAACGACGCGTGAACGAATTTTTTAAACTTCGAACGCATTTTCCCCAAAACTATGTTTTCAAAGTCGGTGAGCACGATTTCTCAAAAACGGCGCAACCGATCGGTCTGCAATTTTAACACAACCTTCTCAGATATATTCTTCAGGTATTGATCGAAGGAATAAGAATTACGATAATTATTTCTATTTTTTTTAGACGGTTCAACGACAAAAATTTCGGTCGAAAAATTGATTTTTTTCTTCTTGGAGCCGCCATTTTGTACAAAATCATAATTTCGACTATTTCTTCGATTAATGGCTGGATTTATCTATCCACTGATAAAATTTTTTTGGTTATTTCGTGTTGGATGATCCAAACCGGAGATATCGTGCTCACCGCCAGACACCTTTTTTCGGAGGATCTCCAGAAGGTCGTCTACAGGAGCGGAATAAGTCAATATTTTTGAAAATAAAAAATGCTGATACAAAGTCAAAAGCTCCCACTACATTTATTTATACTTCTTGTATTTGTCGAATGAAAACCTCTTTCAGAAAATATTCGTAAAAAACGACGTTTTTTTGGCCTTGCAACTGCGTATAACCCCTTAATTCAATTTTTTTTGGGCCCGACGAACCGGAAAATCATACAATCAGGGATGGGCAAAATGTATTTAAAAAAAAAAAAAAATACAAAGTGATTTTTCAATTTGTGTAAGTGAAATCTCACTTTGTATTTTAACGCGATCGAAATACAAAGTGGATTTCCACTTTGTATTTTAACGCGACTAAAATACAAAGTGATTTTTCACTTTGTATTTTAACGCGACTAAAATACAAAGTGATTTTTCACTTTGTATTTTATTGACGTTAAAATACGAAGTGATTTTTCACTTTGTATTTTAACGTCATTAAAATACAAAGTGAAAAATCACTTTGTATTTTAACGTCGTTAAAATACAAATTGAAAAATCACTTTGTATTTTAATGGTGTATTTAAATACTTTTTCATTCAATGGTGCCCATCCCTGCATACAATATTGATGTTATTCAAATGGGAAATTTCGATTGCTCAGTCGCACGGATTAACGATGTGGTAGAGGTCTGCAATTTGAAACATATATATATTTTTTTTCAATATACATTGAATCATTCCATTTTTAAAAATTTACATTCTATTATTTTCTATGCCAAAAGAAATAATTATGGAATCAAGTTTTCCATAAAAAGAACGGAAATATCGTTTTTTAACCAACGTACATTTTATTATTCTTTTCTTTCGATAGGAGACCATTATCGTACGTTGAAATTTTAGAAAAGATCGAATTTTTTTCACGATTGAAAAAAAAAAAAATATTAGGATCACGAAGTTCACATTAATTTTATGAAAAAAGTCCCTTAATTACAAAATACCACTAATTGTTTAAAAGATTTGTCAGACCCCGTTCCCCTTTCTCCGGTCAATTTTTTAAAATCAAGAGGTAACTGCTATTTCCCCCGTTTTTAATTGCATGAATTTTTTTTTCCAAACACTTTATCGTAATTGAGAAACTCTTTTCAAAAAATTGTATCTACCTAATTTCGTTTCTTTTTTTTTCAATTTGGAAAAAAATTCTTACTTCTCCGGAATTTTAGTACATGATAATGGTTTCCTATCTAGAAAACAAAGAGAGAAAAAAAATGAAATCTATCTTGCAAAAGAATCGATATTTCGATTATTCTCGATAAAAAAATCGATTTGTTGATAAATATGAAAATATCGATTTTTTCAACACTAATTTGACCTTCCTTTTTTTTATAGGGAACTATTATCATACATTGAAATCTCGGAAAAGCTCGAATTACTTCAAAAACCCGAAAAGAAATTAAAAAATACTAGAAACACGATGCCTGCTTCAATTTTGTAAAAGCAGTTCCTCGATTTCGATAAAATATTTGGAAAAAAAGTCCAACCAATCGAAAACAGTAAAAATAGCAGTCACCTCTTCTACAAAAAATAGCATCAGGGCAAGGGGGGTCCAGAAATTAAAAAAAAAAAGAAGAAAGTGTGCGGTTTAAAAATTCAAAACGTACTAAAAAAATCTTCAACCACATCGAGGAATAAAAAATTTTCAATCCGGCGATTTATCACGTTCCTCACCACACATTGAATCAGAAAAATTCCCGAGACTCACATATTCGTCATGGAGAGATCGCACTCGAGACCGGTGAGCGCATGATCATATTTTATAATCGGTACTCGAGCCTGAAGTATTCTTCTTATGTTTGTCACACCAGGAAGAAAATAATGCATCGAATCGGCGATCGTTTCCATGAGCCTCTTTGATTTCGTTTTATCGTCGCTCGATAACGATTTGGTGTGAAAAACAAATCTGCTGGACGGTTTTTCCTGTAAAAAAATCGATTTAACGAATCAATAAATTCAACGTTGCGACGTTTGAAGATTATCGATCGAACATACGAACAATTAGATTATTTTCGAGGGTTAGAACGAGATCGAGATCGCAACCCTGTTTGCCGAAACCATTGACCGACGAGCCGAAGGGAAAAACGGCTATGTGAGGAAAAAGACTGACGAAACTTCGTTCGAGTTGATGAGCGGTTAAAAAACGGAGCCTTATGCCGACCTCGTCCAATTTCCAAGCTTCGTGGAGCCGGATCATTTGATCGGATATCTGATTCAATAAACGAGAAAAATAATGCATTTATATGAGAGATTCCAACTTTGAAAAATAAAAACCCTCATTGAGAAATGAAATCTGAATTTTTTATAGATTTTTTCCTTGGTTATTTATGATATAATTGTATGGGTAATTCTTTGAATTTTTTATGTTTTTTTTTTTCATTCATTTCTCAATGTGTTTTGATGAAAATAAAATTAGACTTGTCCACGTTTTCTATGTGAAAAAAGCTCGGCTTTTTGAAAAAAAAATTGAAAAACATTATTGGGCCTTGAAAATTTACTTAAAATCGCATTTGAAATATAAGTCAATTTTTCGGCCAATTAAAAAAAAAAATGCGTATTTGAAAAAAATGTTTGAAGTTTTTTTTTCCGAAAAGCTGAGAAAGTTTCACGTGATATATGGAAAAATCAAGTTGGGATCTCTGTAATAACTCGTTGGATCACCAAATGTATGATAAAACAACTAAAACCTCAATGTATGTTTGTTCATTTTCAAATGATTCGTATTACGGGTAAAGTCCGATGAACGGGTAGATCTAGCTCCACCCGGGTAAACCGCGTTCCATCCGCTTTTGCTGGGTAAAGTTCAAAATATATTTAAAATTGTACGCGTTTCGGGCTTTATCCGGGTGAACCTAGATTTACCCGTTTTCGGAATTTACCCGTAACATACACATTGAAAAATATATTATTAATTATTAAAAATACAATTAAATATATATAATATATTTTTTTACGCAATTTATTATTATGTTATTAAATTATAGATTATTATAATGAATAATTAAATATAAAATAATAACAATAATAAAAATATAATTTAATATAATATGATAATTATATTATCTTATATTATTATTATTAATATATTCATTTGTTAGTTACATATATTATATAGGATTTTATGACACGCTGCGCTTAAAAAAGCGGTTTTACGCTGTCTTCGTTCGCGTAAAACCGCATTTACGCGCTTTGTGACAAAAATTCGTACGGATACTCGTACGAAAAACGTTTTTTGGACTCGTGTTATTGCAACACTCGCCTTCGACTCGTTCTGCAAACTCACACTCGCCAGAAAAATTTTTTTTTTCGTACTAGTGTCATAATGTACGATTAATTGCTCTTATTGATTATCACTCACAGATTCAGCGGCTTCGAGACTTTCGGTAACCTCATTCACATTTGGAACGCGAGCGCCGTTCGTCGTAACCAAATGCGACGCCGCATCTTCAAAATTTGTACCATTGCTTGTTTTCAAACTCGTCGAAGATCGAGCGTTTCGAAACCAAAGCATCGGCGATTGAACCGGTATTACCTCGTCTATGTTGACGTGCGTCGCCGACGCCAAAGCCGCTTTTGCGCTGGATGCATCGTCGAATTCGATCAAGTAAAAATGCTGCGACAAATAAATTCGTTGGGAATTTAAAAATTTTTTTCGGATATTTTGTTGATGTTTTTACAGTGATTGAGATTTTACTGGACGGATCGTTGGGCAAAAAGTTAGTCCAAAATGGGTAAATCGTGGATTTACAAGTGTAGATCATGTCGTACACGTTTAGCCTTACGAATAGCTAGGCTAATGATAAATTGACAGTTAGAAACGTTGATTTACCACTTTTTATATTAAAGGGGGAAGATACTTGTAGAACCAAAAAAAAATCGATTTTCTTTTTGCTTGGGGTTACATACACTTGTAATTTTCAAAAAATCGAACAGCATCAAATCGAATTATTAGAAGCTGCCAACGATGCAAACGGATTATTATATGGCCCTGGAATAGATTACTCCATGTAAGTTGAAAAAAAACGAAATTTACCACATGTAAAACGCTTTTGAAACTTTAAACGCGTTTTTCTCAAAACTATGTTTTCAAAATCGGTGATCAAGATTTCTCGAAAACGGCTGAACCGATCAGTCTCAAATTTTAACACAACCTTTTTAACTAGATTTTTTAGTAATTAATCGAAGATTTTTTTTCTCCGATAAATATTTTCCATTTTATAAACAATTTAAGGCTTAAATTTTCGTTCAAAATCGAGTCTTTTATTTTGAGAAGTCGCCATTTTGTCAAAAATTATTTTTTCGCTAATTCCTTCGATTAAATACTAGATAATGTACTATATTAACGAAATTTATTTGGTTTTTTCATTTCAGATAATCCGGTCCAGAGATATCGTGATCACCGCAAAATTGGTTTTTTTTGCGGAGCTCTAGGAGATCGGCGATAGCAACATTCGCGATGATTATTTTTACAAATAAAAAATATGTAAATATATTATAAGGTTATTATAATATGTACACCAATTTTCAAATTAATAAATTGAATAGTATGCGCGAAAAAAATTCTTGAAAATCCGTCTTTTTAAAGCCTTCTAACTGTATGTAAGGCCTTAAAAATTAGTATGGACCTTTAGCTTTAAAATGCGACGAGCTGGAATCGAAAATATTGAATAGAATGAAAGTTATGCTCCATTGTAGAAAGGAGCGCTCGGCATTGCGCAGAGTACTTTACTTTCAATCGCGTTTTTCTCGAAACTACGTTTTCGTAATTGGTATACATCATAACTCAAAAACTAATTGTCCGATTGAGTTGAAATTTGGTGTACGTATAGTCAATAACATTCTCTTTAGTTCGTACCTACATGATTACAACAATTGCATTAAATGATAATACTTTTTTAAACAAATTGTTTGAAAAAATCACGCAAAAATCATTTTTTTTTTTTAAAACGATACCAAATTTATAATTTTCGACTTTTTTATAATTTCAGAGGTTCACATCAAAGGAAATATGGTTAATAATTGATATTTTTTTGGGTTTTTGTTTCCGATGAATATTCAGAGAGCTGCAGTGTATACCGTGTGAGAGGTTGAGCACGACCGGACTCCATTTGGATTGCGTTATAGCCGCCATTTTGTTTTTTTTTCTTAACAAAAAATTTTTT
The DNA here is from genome assembly GCA_963971145.1 of Sussaba pulchella. Lineage (NCBI taxonomy): Eukaryota > Metazoa > Arthropoda > Insecta > Hymenoptera > Ichneumonidae > Sussaba > Sussaba pulchella. Next base: position 7,037,046 of record OZ020172.1, read on the forward strand.
TCTGTCCTTCAATATTGTATTTATGATGTGTAAAAATTGTAAAATGATTAGATGTTTGTAAGTGTCTTGAAAAAAATCACAAAAAACCCATCGTTTTCATGCGTATACATGTATCTCCCCCCTTAATCGGAGTGAAATTCGACGATATTGGCGTGTGGTTGACTGACGTTTCGTCAGTGACTGTACAATTGTTTCAACTGTTTCGGGCGATACTCCTCATTACTTCAATTAATTTCTCTATAATTACTCAGTCGATTCATTCTAAACTAAGCATAATCAATCTGTTGAGCCTAAATCTTGATGATAAAATTTTTTCCGAATTCATGGCGATTCATTTCCATTTGTTTCGCAACCATTAATGTCTGCAGAAGCTGTTTTGCTATAAGCAAACGCGTTGAGTTCATAAATTTATGATTGCTAAATTTTGTAGCGAAAGATTCAGAAATAATTTATGTATTATTATTCTATCAAGAACGATAATTCCTCAAATTTTCAAGAATTTTGGCGATTTTTCGATACCCATCCGGCAAGATCTTAATGAAAAGGCTGCAATAGATTCTGGGAATAGCGAGCCAGACTTACGACAGCATTTTTTGGAGTATAAAGATGCATGCCGCTAACAGCGCCGAACTGTTCGCAATACGCGAACAATTCTCTGACGGAATTCGACGACTGAACCTGCACGATAATTGATCTGCCGGCTTCTTCTCTGCGTCGAGCCACGAGCTCCTCGTAGGGCACGTAATTCAGATTGTGCGGCACGATATGACATTTTCCTTTGAACATACAAATAGTTTATCAATTAAAACCACAAAATCCAGAATGATATTAGTCCAGAAAAAATGATGTGCCCCGAATTACGTCGGCCTAGAGAATAAACAAGATTACTTCTTATTTGCAGATTACTCGTCATCCTCGATCGAGTACAAGGCAATGAGAAAAATTACATGTAATCCGTGACAGATTACACACAATTTTTCAAAGTTTATATGCTTCCATGATGGAGTACATGGAATTTGTTTGGAAGATTACGAAGAGAAGATAGAAGGCTCAAATGGAATTAAAGCAAAATCCATATGAGATCACAAGAGAATGCAGGATACAGGATTGCATGAGGATTGTCAAACAAATGCATGGAGAGCACACGAATACACGAATTTTTTTGTAATCTTTTACAATATAAAATTTTTTTGAGATTATCCATAATTACAGCAGAGGAATCTAACGATAACGCAAAAATTACATAAAGAACAAAAAAATAATTACTGAAGATTAATTCTCTCGTGTACGCCAGATTGCACGAATAAATATCGTCTCCACAACTTTTCAACCATTGTTTTTTTTTTTGCCAAATCGTAAACGAAAACGAATAATATATTTTCTTTATTTAAAAAATGTAGTCGGCGTTTTTTTCAGGTTAGGTTGTACGTGGGAATGTTTAATAAGCGATAGAGGATCTTTCGAGGTTTTTTCGTGAATGAAAATGATTGCGAAAATGTTTTCGCATTTATATTTGATCGATCATAACGAATATTAATGAATAAATCATTACTTACGAACGAAACATTTTTGCGTATTTGAGGTTAGGTTACACCGGTTGAAGGAACGAAGTAGACAAGCGAATCTCGACGATCTTTTGGAACCGAAAAACGTTGTCGTGTAAGACGCGATACCGCGTAGCATGGCATCGTGGATTGTCAATTTTGAAAAATAACAATTGTTCGTTAACAACGCTGTGTTCGCGTTGGCACGAGCGAAAAGCGCCATTTTTAAATCAACGTGCGCGATCGGCCATGTCGCGACATCTTTGGTCGAAAAGTTTTGTAATAATTGCGGTGCGAGATTTCATGAAAATAAATTGTGTGGATGTTCCGCGAATGGTAATTGCGAATATCTAACTTACCGACGATCGCGTTTTTATGATTTTGAATATTACGATAAAAATTTTATTATAGAACAGGTCACAAGAATTACAGTGAGAACTGTAGATAGTCAAAATTGCGATATTCCAAAATTTAGCACCCCTCGTGAAATGTCTTGTGATTAAATGCAATAATTCTTAAATCGAAGTAATTAAAGATGTATTTAAAAAACGCGGGCATTTCAAAATCCCAAATCAGCAATACTCAGTTTTTTTTCGAATTTTCAGCTATTAACGTCAGACAGCTATGGATTATAAAAGATTTAGACCGTTTTTATTATGAATTAAGTATTGTGTATATTTTCAATGTGCTTAGAGAGTTTAATTTTCTTGAATAGACCATTTGTAATTTAAGTTTGTAAGGCATCAGACACTTTGGAACGATTAAGAAAAATTGTACATTTTTTCATATCTCTGCCTTTCGGTCGGTTTATTTGATGTATCACATTTTTTATCGCTTTCACTAATATAATATTATTTTCCTGTAAATTAACGGCCGTTTCGATACTTCCAGAACATAAGAGTTCAACGACATTTGGATCGTAATTCTGTAGAATAAGGAACTGTTTTTATACTTGACTTCCCACCGACACCAATAAGTGTGCGGTCGGAGTGCGACTCCGGCGGTCCCACGAGTTAAGCAGCAAATTTGCCGCCCAGTACTTGGATGGGTGACCGCCTAGTCGTTCACCGGCTGGCGCATCAATTGCGGAGCGGGAGACCAGTGCCTTTGGGGCCCCGGTGGTGCATTCGAGGTGGAGTACTATGTGCTCCTACATGCATCACCGGAGAACCATAGAAACATAGGGTCGACTGTACGGCACGGGTTTTCTGCAGTTTCCCCGTGTCCACGGCAAATGCGGTACAGCGGTATGTCAAGTCGTCTGCAGACGCACGGGAGATAACGGGAGAACACGTAAAAGGGGGAAAGTCGGAGAATACCTTGTAAAAAACTAAATAAAGTTGTGCAAGTAAAACTCTCACCTACCTTTATTTGCGTTATTACCTTATTACGGTGTCATCACACATTCGAGGATAAGTTTGTAATGCTAGTGCGCGAATCTGGTGACCTCGGTCTTACCCAACATTTTTGAGAGTTGTCGCAGGATAGCGTGGGGCCAGTTGTAACATTTTTCGCAGAAAACGAAATATCTCACGATTCAATTAATATAATCGCTTTATTTTTAAAGCATATTGTTGATTGGTTATCAAACTATCATCGTGAATTTTTTCCAATTTTTAATCACTTGACGATAGAAAGTTATTCAACTTAGTTTTGTCTCGGGCGTAGTGTTCCGTTTTACCCCGCGATGGGGTAAAAAGAAACAGCGCTGGGGCAAGTTGTAACAGTGTGTTATAATATAGAATTATATTATTATATTATTATATTATAAATTACAATATAGAGAATAACATTTTACAGTTCAGATCCATAGGTTTAATTGTAACACCATTCATACTTCTTTACTGAGATATCGGAAATCAAATAATAATTTTTTTATTCAATACTAAATCTGTCATATACCGAAAAACCAAACACATTTATATGTTATAATGCATTTGTTTATCGTCATATTTCGAGTTTAATCAACGAAAGAAATCCTTAATCATATAAACATTGATAATCGACTTTAAACCGATTTTGAAAAAAAAAAATTTCTTTCCTCAATTCAAAATAGGTTTTTTCTCACATTCAATTTTTTTTTTTCGAATTAGGATATTTACGCATGTTTCATTCGAACCAATTTCAGTTGTTTATAGCATTACAAAATTACGGAAACGCCGTTTCTCCCCCTATTGATCTCCTCCAATATTTTTTGGGCTGTATTGAGATCCTATACGAGCGGTGGGAATGAGTGGACATTTTATTCTCGTTCTCGGCGTTATCTTGGGGCGTTCTACAAGAAAAGTTCATCGATCGCAGCACCAGAGATATCGTAATCTCCCTAATGATCGATAGGTTAATTAGTACCCGAATCAAAATTTTAACACGTTACCTAGGAATGGCATGTTACTCACATAGAAAGTGATGAATCACCTTCTTCTTCTTTAACCCTCAAGTTTCGCGTATCGAGCTTCGTCTATTCAAGTTCGAGTATACATTTTTGAAGTTAGATAGCCTCTCTGTGATGCTCTCGTGTATAGCCAAACGTGTTTTGGCTATTATTATATTATCAAAGTGAGTAAAAATAAATTGGAATTTAGTTTGGTACAGACGACGCTCGTTATTTGCAACGAATTACCACCATTCTGATGTGTCAATCATTTCAGTTCAATATCGTCCAACCATCGAATCGTAGTACAGCAACGAAAATATCGTTGTAATGTCCCATAGTATTAAGTGCTTTCCACATTCCTCATGATTCAAAAACCGAGTGAGCGAATCTTCGGGTTCCTCATAAGGGAAGTTCCGTTCACTACCGAAAATTCAGGGGAATCAAATTGCAAGTTTCAGCGTGCACCTTGTTCTATACAGGATGTCAGTAGATCCTTCCTACCGTATAAAAACCGACTCGAACGTATATAAAAATTCAATGTGTGCCAAAAATCGAGAGCGTTTTTTAATTGCTATCGAATCTAGTAACAACTTAAGCTGACGGTTAGTTTGAGCGTGTGTATGAATTTGAGCAAGTTCCGTCGAGTTTTTTTGAATTTGCAGGGGTTAGAACTTAGAAATTTTTTAATTGCTCTAGAACTCGATCCGTTCGTCCGATCACGGCCAAATTTGATATGTATTGTAGCAGAATGGCATCCTATACTTACAGAGAATAATGGTTCGATTGGTTGACTTTAACGACGAACAGAGAAAAAAAATTGATTTTTTGAAAAATTCAAAAAATCATAAAATCTAAAGTTATTGATGGATTCGGCTCAAATGCGATACCACCGGTTCTTGTACTCAACACTATATGTGAAAAACTATTTAGCCGAATATGTCGAAATTTGCAGACGCTAGCGTGGCTACAGACATTTTTGGAAAAATTCAAAACGCTGTCGAAGTCGAGCAAATGCGTCAATAATTGCGAGAATCACCGATTACATAGATATTAGAAGTCACCCAATGTGTGCAAAATTTGAGGACGGTAGCTTGAACCGTTCTCGAGTTATGAACGTTTGCATTTTAGAGGGTGGTTACACACACACACGCACGCACAGTTATTTGATAAATCTAAACCGTCCTCGGATAGCACTTCGAGGTTTCGCGAACCAATTTACCGGAGGTTATTACCTCAATAGCGAAAGTAATAGTAGCACATCCTAAACCGATTGCAAGAATTACGAATGCGAAGCCCAAGTCTCCCAAAGTTAGTACTCTGAACGTCTGATCCTTGTCCTCATTTTCATAGGTTTCTAGACTATGCAATTCGCTGTTCAAGGCTGTGGCAAGCACAGGTTTGACGAGATCAGCTGCCGTCGCCCTCCAATAAATCTCGTTGACCCGATCTTCGAGAGGCCAATCGGGTCGAATTAGATAGATGCAGAGAATAGTGCCGAACGATTCTCGGGCCAGGTGTAGTTTGAAGGTTACCGCATCGTCAATAAGCCTGGTTCGTCCGTTGACGCAAGCAGCTTTTGAATCACGCAATACATAGCCCGTACAGTCGCCAAAGTCCAATCCAACGTAACGACTTTTAAATGCCGGATGGATAAAAAGAACTTCGTATGAATCTCGACCATATATCGTATGATGAGACCGAACGAGATCTTCGATGGAATCGACGGCTGGTACGCGCACTTGTTTCGTCAACAATGACGCTAATTGTCCCGAGTAAATTCCTTGGATCGTTACCACAAATATGAACAATCCCGCTAGATAAATTCTCGGAGCAGTCTTCTGAGGTACGGTTTGGAATCCGGTGTTACATAGCATGAGCACGAGCTCGAGGATAGCCGGGGTCAGAGGTTTGCGGACCCAAAATTTGAAAAACAACAGCGTGATCACGAATACTAGGACCACACAGTAACGCGAACTCGTATCGAGGACCGAAATGATCTTATCCAGTTGGGATTTGTGGCCGGGATATTGAGTGATAATGCTCATATGGGCGAAAAAATGTGGATATGTAGCTTCGTATTCCGCCCACGCATGAAGAGCAAACGCGTTGAAGCAGATGTCACTGCTGCCATTATGAATCTCTGCTGCCATACCGAGCGGGTTTCCGTTTTTGTCTTGTAGATGATATCCAGTTTCGGCATACGAGAGCATCTTCCATGTGGCATTGACGGAACCCATGAAAATCTGAGCCGAAATTTTCGTCATTTGCGAAATTAGACTTGGTTTCATGTTGGGACTCGCATTCCACGAGTTTTCCATTCCTTGGAGAGATGCGCGGATTTCGTAGCCACCAAGATCTAACGTCTTATCGAAATCGAGGGTATCACAGCCCGAATCATCCTCACGATATTCTCTCGCAAACAAGGTCCAAATATGACCGTTCATCCCCTCGTACGTGTTTTCTTTTTCCCAAGGAGCAGGTGCTTTACTTGTGTAAGGATTGAAGGTGTAAATCAACCTTATCCGCGTTTGATTGAAGCACAAGAATTTCGACTTGAGCAGATTCATCATCCACGCTTCCCACAAAACTTCATACGCGTTTGAACATCCATTTCCCACCTCAGACCCGTCGATTAGAAGAAAGGAAGCCATGTGGTTCCACCATTTTGAGCTCTTAACTTGTGTAAATGTTCTTACCAGGGTGCTTGGATCAGTTACCGTGATGACGAAAACCTGCAGTTTGTATCGAGTCGCGAGATTGACCGGAGCCTGGGTTACTACCCTTGACGTGTCGTCGATCAACGTCACGGGAATAACGGGGTCTCTCAATGATGTCTTTGCCGCGATACTCTCGACCGACGGTCCAGCAAGCCCCACGGTACTGAAGCGGTCTGTGTAACATGATTCCAAGATGTTAATCTGAAAACGAATGATAAAAAGTCACTCAGCGTTGCACTTATGTCTTAGACAACTGACAGAAGCAAGCGAATTTACCGATGCTTCGACAAGCGATTTATCTAGTTTTGATGTCTCGATAATTAATCCAGCGAAACATATTCGTGCGATGAGTGTCGAGACAGAAACGACGACTGCAACGAAATGCATTGAGATAGATGTTCTTCATTCGGTGCCGACGAAAATGGTTCCGCACTCGATTGAAGAAACTATGTATTGTGAGAACCGTTTGATTTCACAGCCGGGCTGAGAATGAACAAGTCTGCTCGAGCAGTGCATCGATGTTCGTTCTTTTTTAAATATTTACATGCATTGATCGCGTTCTGGTCGATATCCACTTGCAATAACTACTAAATTCGCAATCGTTCTGGAACATCAGAAGCTCGCACGGAAACATTGCGAAGCAGAAATCGCTAAGCAATCATGTTGAAAGCTTCGCGTTATTACACCACTACTGCCGTTGATTCTCACGCAACCGCATACATTCATAGGGCACCCGATTGCTGTTTTTTTATCTTCGACACGTACCGTCGACTGGGGTAAGTTTGGGACACGGGAGGTTAGTATGGGACATGGTAGATTTCTATTGCTAGAATCGTAATCATTGAATGATTTGACTCGGCGATGGGCCAAAATGTACCTTGAAATGTTCCTATCAATTGGCGCAAAACGTCATTAGTAAGCATATTATCTGAATGGAGAACAAAATCGCGAAGAAAAAGAAAACCGTCGAAAAAAATTTACGTGCTACAAACATCTTACTTGACCGACTTATTGGAAAAAGGTTTATATCAAATTCTGCAAGATAAGTGTAGACAAATTAGTTTTTATGATGTACGCACAGTTTGGTAATTTTTTAACCACTATTCTCGAAGAAAAGTGTGAAAAACAGAAAGATTGGTATTTTGAGGGTAAGTATGGGACAAAATTAAAACTGAATATTTACGAGAAAATCATTCGGCATGGAATAGAGTGGATTTTTACGGTTTTTTTTTTCATATGTAAGAGTTTTGAATTGGTGGTACCATCTAAAAGATGCGTAAATATTCATTTCCCAGCAGAGCATTCGAACCTCAAAAATGACAGTTCAAAGTCTTTCGAACTTCTTTTTTCCACAACGAAGGGGAAAAGGATTTTATTCGATATCCGTCTGATCGATTTCTCGATAAGATGAATTCCGAAAAATTTCCATGTTTTGCTTTCTTTTTTTTGTAACCTTTCCCCTAAAAATGGGTATGTTTGAATGATTCTTGTTCCAAGTTACTCGAGGATAACTACGTGAAGATATCCACATGATACAGAGCCAAAAAAAATGTATTTATTAATTTTTATTGACCATGACAAAACTTGTCCCATACTTACCCCCAGTGTTGGGCAGCCCTGAAGTACATTTGTACTTGAAGTCCCGTGGGAGTCCAAAGTCCGGGTGGACTTTGGGCTTTGCAACCGTGGGAGTCCGAATTCCGAATGGACTTCGGACTTTGAAACCGTGGAAGCCCAAAGTCCGGATGGATTTCGGACTTGGCAACCGTGAGAGTCCAAAGTACGAAAGGATTTCGGACTTTGCAATCGGACTAGTCCAAAGACCGACGGGACTTTGGACTTTGCAACCGTGAAAGTCCAAAGTCCGAAAGAATTTCGGACTTTGCAACCGGAGGAGTCCAAAGTCCGGAAGGACTTCGGACTTAATAACCGTGGGAGTGCAAATTCCGGATGGAATCTGGACTCCGACGTTCGCCGAGGCCAAAATACAAATGTTATAGGTGATTCCACGTGTACCGAGTCTACAATACAAATATACTTTGTACTCCTACGTTTCCAAGGCCAGAATAAATATAAACTTTGTACTTTCACCTTTGCAATGATTAAAAAGGATGCAAAGTCAAACCTTGCACATTGCTCCCTCATAATTTTTTACATTTGCCAAAGCTCACTCTATGAGGAAGCCATAATTGATCGGCACAGTTCCTCATATAGGAAACTCTGGCAAATGTAAACAATGATGAGAAAGTAATGTGCAAGGTTCGACTTTGCATCCTTTTTAATCATTGCAAAGGTGAAAGTACAAAGTTTATATTTATTCTGGTCCCGTCGGACTTTGGACTCCTCCAGTTGCAAAGTCCGAAATCCTCTCGGACTTTGGACTTTCACGGTTGCATAGTCCAAAGTCCCGTCGGACTTTGGACTCCTCCGATGGCAGAGTTCGAAATCCTTTCGGACTTTGGACTCTCACGGTTGCCAAGTCCGAAATCCATCCGGACTTTGGACTTCCACGGTTTCAAAGTACGAAGTCCATTCGGAATTTGGACTCCCACGGTTGCAAAGTCCAAAGTCCATCCGGACTTTGGACTTAAGGACTCCTCAAGTTCAAATTTGCCCATCACTGCTTACCCCATCGAAGGGGTAAGTATGGGACAAGTTTCAAGTCGATGTAACTTCACCAAAAAAATTTTTTTTTTATAAAACTTATCACACACTTTTGTAAGGATATTCACAAGATGCCTGCATTGAAAAAAAAAATTTGCGCCAAAATTGATCTTAGACGAAGCGCGAAAGAAAAAAAGGGCGATTTTTGTCCCAAAATCACCTCCGCCGACGGTATCGGCTATTTGGAGCAACTACTGCCGGAATATTCCACTAGGGCCTAATTGTGTTTCGTTGTAAATTCTAACCAGCGGTGGATCGATCTTTCTTATAGTTCAACTATCGTAAAAGCCGCTGCGAACTTCTAATAGGTAAAAACTACGCAAATTCAAATTTCGAAGCGTGACCTGAAAACGCCACGTTATTAACGTAAATAATGATACGTCTCTTTGTTCTTCTCCAACCCTTAATCCTCGTATACGATATCGTACGAGTATGAATATCTGAAGTTACATAGCCTTGCAATCTGTGACGCTCCTGAACGTGTTTTTGCTGTTATTGTATTATTAAAGTAAATCAAAAATAAATTGGAATTCGGTGAAGTACAGCCGGCGCTGATTATTCGCAGTAAACTACCACCATTCCGATTTGTCAAAACTTTGTACTGGACAAAAATATCGTGGGGATGTTCTATAGTATTAACGTAGGTGTCTAGCCTAGAACTTTCGGAAAATCGAAAAAAAATTAATATCATTTTTCAACGTTTTATAGCGTCGAGAATCACCTCCTAAAATGTTGTCAAGAAATTCGTAATAGAAAAAAAGTTATAGCAGTATGTATAGGTACAACTGTGAGCGCGCGCTCAGCGGTAAAAGCTATAAACGCGTTTTTCAGGGAATCACTTTTTTTTCAGCTGGCGGACAAACAATCCCTGCAACCGCTAGATTGATTTTGATGAAATTTTGTACGATTCTTTATTAAGGTGTTTTGCATGGTAATTCACCATATTTTTGAAAAAAAATCGATAATATAAAAATGTACAGGACGCAAAAGGTGCAAAAATAGGTCAATTTTCGTGCATTTTTTCAAATAGCTGCCATTTTTTTTCTATTATGGATTTTTGACAAACGGTGGTGAATTACTGCGTGGCGAACTTTCCTCTCTAAAAGTTTTTTTCTCATTTTTGCTTCCCCATAAAAGAAGCTTTATTTTGGTGAAATTTTTTTTTTTCGTGATGTTCATGAAAACGTGTTTGGAATGTCCCAAAACATCTAAAAATCACATTCAGAAAAAATGTCCGGATGTATGTGTGTATGTGTGTGTGTGCGTGTGTGTGTATGTGTGTGTGTGTGTGTGTATTAGACTGTGCTGATTTTTTTTTTTTGACGGGTAGTGAAAAATCTATAGATACTTAGTACCCTCAAATACCCAGGAAAAAATTGGCAGCTTGATAACATTTTTTCTTAAGGTCGCTCATAAAATATTTCGTTTTCCCATTTGATTAATATGGGGAGACCTTGACGTTTTCATTCAACTAAGGATAACTCCGTGAGTTCTATAGCTACGTCGGTTCAATAAGCTTCATTTTGAAGCTCTCTAAAACCCGCTTAAGATGGCTTGCAAAAGTCCTGAATCCGATTATAACTTCTGTCGATAATCGTGTCGGTACTGGAAAAAAATAATACAAGAACCCAAATATTCGAATAATACAAGAGGTTTATCAAATTTTGTTTCTTATGGAACATCGATTGGATATCTGTATTATTCTTAAATTCGAAGAATAATGCAAATTTTCACGGTCATTTGGATTATAAATGACAATATATAACAAAATAATACTGGAAAAATTGATTCTTTATTTATTAAAATATTAATCGCAGTATTAGGAGGTAATGGTGTTTTTAGACATGTTTCGAAGTTCAGATATCGATCAAAATAATGAGAATTCGTTTTTGAAAATTATGAGTAATTTTTATTTAATTTTTTTTGTTCGGAAGCGCTTGAAAATTGCTGTTAGGAAATTTGTTCCGAGGATCACTAACATATTGGAACACAAATTGTCTTTGTTCTTTAATAAAGGACATTATGCTTTAAGTCGCTTATACTTCAAGTGACCGTAAAAATGTGCATTATTCTTCGAATTTAAAAATAATACAGATATCTGGTCGATGTTCAACCCATAAGAAACAGAATTCGATAAACCACTTGTATTATTCGAATATTTGCGTTCTTGTATTATTTATTTCACACAAATTGTCTTTGTTTTCCAATGAAAAACAAAGACAATTTGTGCGGATATATTAGTGATCATCGGAAAAAATTTCCTAACAGCAATTTGCAAAGCTTTCGAATGAAAAAAATGAAATAAAAAAGATTTATGAGTTTCAAATATGAATTCTTATTATTTTGATCGACATTTGAACTTCAAAACATGTAAACAAAACCATTACCTCCGAATACTGCGATTAATATTTTAATAAGTAAAGAATTGATTCTTTTAGTATTATTTTGTTATAGACTGTCATTTATACTCCAAGTGGCCGTGAAATAGTACATTATGACACTAGTACGGAAAAAATTTTTCTGACGAATGTGAGTTTGCAGAACGAGCCGAAGGCGAGTGTTGCAATCACACGAGTCCAGAAAACGTTTTTCATACGAGCATCGTACGAATTTTTATGTCGCAAGGTGCGCACTTTTACGCGCAGCGTGTCATAAAGTAGCATTATTCTTCGAATTTAAGAATAATACAGATATCCGATCGATGTTCAACCCATAAGAAACAAAACTCGATAAACCACTTGTATTATTCGAATATATTTGGGTTCTTGTATTATTTTTTTCCAGTACCGACACGATTATCGACGGAAGTTACAATCGGTTTCAGGACTTTTGCGAGCCATTTTATCGAAGGCTGCTACTTCAATAACAAAAGCAATAATAGTAGCACATCCCAGACCGATTGCGAGAATGCAAACTTCAAGTCTTCCAAAGTTAGTACTCTAATCGTGTGATCCTTGTCTTCATCTCCAAAGGAATATCGAGTATTGAATCCGCTAATCGGGTCTCTAGCAAACAGAGGTGTGACAAGATTACCAGCCGCCGCTCCCAAATAAATGTCGTTGACCCGGTCTTCGAGAGGTAAATCCGGCCGAATAAGATAAATCCGAAGGAGGTTGCCGATCGGTTCTTGGGCAAGGTGTAGCTTCAGGTTGACTGCATCGTTGCGCAATACATAGACCATAAGGATGACAAGGTCTAATCCAACGTAACGACGTTCTAATGCCGGATTGATAAAAAAAATTTGGTAGGAATCTCGTCTACATACCGAATGATGAGACGCAACGAAGTCCCCAACGGAATCGAGGCCTGTTAGGCGCGCTTGTTTCATTAGCAGTGACGCCAATTGTCCCGCATAAATTGCGTGGATCGTTTCCACGAATATAAACAAGCCCGCTTGGTAAATTCTCGGAGCAGTCGTCTGGGGTACCGCTTGCACCCACAAAATTAAAAGAACAACGGCGTGATCATAAATACTAGGACCACCCAGAGACGTGAACTCTTGACGAGAACGGAGATGAGCTTGCCCAGTTGTGAATTTGTGGCCTGAATATTGAATAATTGCGGATCGATCGACGCGATAACGTTGATAGGTAGTGACGATGTCTTTGCCGTGATACTTCCGAACCACGGTCCAGCAAGTCCCCAGGTACTGATGGGCTTTGTGTAACGTGACTTCAAGATGTAAATATGAAAACAAATGATACAAAGTCGCTAGGTGTTGCAAGTATTTTTCTAGACAATTGCCAGTAGCAAGATTGTTATTTCGAAACAAGCTGGTATTCGAAGGCAACGCTGGAGTCCGGACGATATCGTTCCATCGGCCATTTAGGTGAAGCGAGGAACAACACCAGACTTGAAACGTGGCCCTAATTATCTCGAGACAGGGTACATCATACTGAATTGTTGAAAAAAAAACCTGGAGACGATTCTTTTACGGATGCCGGAGACTTATGGAAAAAAATCAAGTTCAACAACATTCCGATCGTCATTCCGTAGAATAAGCGATTGTTCTTATACGTGACCTTCCTGCCGGAAAAATCCGGGCCCACTTAAGAATATGTTCTTAAAATTCAGCCTCGCCTCAGATTGTAACAATAAAGTTTTTTATCGAAGTAAATATAGCAATTTTAAATACGTTTTTATTTGTTATATTCGTATCGTGAAGGAGTACAGTATGTTCAACATAGCCGGAAAAAAACAAGTGCTTGTAACGTAGATTTTATTTGCGTTATTACCTTATTATCGTTATGATAAGACGAAAAACAATGACGTATGGATAACGGTGTCTTCACGTATTCAAGGATAACTTTGTAATGTTAGAACGAATTAGGTCGAATCTGGGGACCTCGACCTTCGGATCGAAAGGTTTAATTGTAACACCATTCATACATCGCCGACATAGCGAAAATCAAACAATTATTATTTTTTCATATTAAATCTGTCATATTCCAAAAAAACAAACACTTTTATATGTTATAATGCTTTTCTTATCGAAACATTTGGAGTTTAATCAAGAAGTGAAATCTTAAAGGGGACTCCCGACCCCTAAATGCTAAAATCCACAATTTTTTAGCTACAATGTTTTGAGAATATTCCTCTATTCCGGACTCATTCAACTAGACGAAATAAAAATTAAAAAATTTCGAAAAAAAATTATTTTTCGTTTTATTAGCAAAAATATGGTTAAAAATCGCAAAATTTTGCTAATTTCAAAACAGTTTCTTAGAATCACTTTTCAACCGATTGACTTCAACAAGGTGTCATTTTGTTGGTAATTATGTAACTTAGGGATTGTACGGATGGATTTTTGAATTTCCACTTTAATCAAAAGTTATGACTTTTTGTTTCCAACTTGCACTATTTTACTAAGAAATATATGGATTTTCAACTTCACGCGATCATAGCTTTTGTTAAAAATAAGATATCAAAAATCCATCTGTACAATCCCTAAGTTACATCATTACGGAAAAATGAGACCTCGCCAAAGTAAATCGGTTGAGAAATGGCTTCAGAAAACTGTTTTAAAATTGGAGTAGAAGAAAAAAATTGTTCCGAGATATAGCCGTTTGAAGTCAGACGTTCCTGCGGACAGTTTCTTTTTCAATTCATGTCAATAAATAAAATACTTCTTGCAACATTTGTAATATTTTCATTCCACATATTTATAGAGGAAGTCCAAGAGAATTCAAAAATGCAATTTTAAAAAAATCCAATTTTTTCGAGAAATAGGGGCCGGGAGTCCCCTTAATAATATTATCAACGAAAACAACGGACTTTGAACCGTTTTTTTTTGTCGCTCGATTTTGGACCGCTTTTATAAGCGTTCAAAGACTTCTTTCCGCGGTTATTTTTTCTTGCATTGTTTCACATTCTCGAAGAACATAATGAATTCTAAAAGAAATAATACTAAAGATCACGCTACCCAAAATAATCGCTTAGGGCAAGTTTCAACAACGTCAGAACTTATCCCAACCGAGTGTTACTTTTCACGCCGAATTTTCTATCTTGCGTTTATTAAAAAAACTATATCGAATACATTAACAAATCGGAAACTTCGTATGGAAATAATCTGTAGGTAGATGAAAATCGGAAATAAGCTATGATAAAAAAAAAAAGAAGTATAATATTGAGTGTAGTCAAAAATTACCACGTAGTAAATCTACACTCATCACGCCTCCTTAAAGCAATGTAAACAAAACCGCACACGGTGGTGGCACCGGCGTAAGTCACGTAAATTCGAGGTGCGCAAAGGTCTAAGATTCATTATCGGGCTGGAGTCATTAATTTTCCTTTCTTCATTTAGTAGATACGAAGTGTTACAACCTACTCCTGTTACTTTTGGCCCCAGTCCGCCCTAAGACAGCCCGAATTTACAAATTGCTGAATCTAATCAAACGATATTAACATTTTTCGACGCAAAAAGATGCACTTACACGAAGAAGGACAGTTACATGGTCAATATGCAATCGTTACATTTTTGAAAGACCGGATTAAAAAATAAAATTGATTGCGACTTATCTCGTAACTGTCACTGATTTTGTCGGGGTGATACCGAAGTCAGCGTGAGAGAATTAGTGACCCATTCGATGAATCTAAACCGTCCTCGGGTACCACTTCGAGGGTTCGCGACCAATTTACCGGAGGTTATTACTTCGATAGCAAAAGTAATAGTAGCAAATCCCAAGCCGATTGCAAGAATTACGAATGCGAAGCCCAAGTCTCCCAAAGTTAGTACTCTGAACGTCTGATCCTTGTCCTCATTTTCGTAGGATTCTAAACTACGCATTTCGCTGTTCAAGGCTGTAGCAAGCCCAACTTTGATGAGGTCAGCTGCCGTCGCCCACGAATAAATTTCGTTGACCCGATCTTCGAGAGGCCAATCCGGTCGAATTAGATAGATTCCAGGGAAACTGCCTATCGATTCATGGGACAAATGTAGCTTCAAGTTGACTGCATCGTCAATAATCCGGAACTCCGCGTTTACGCAAGCGGCTTTTGGGTCGCGCAATACAAAGCTTGTACAGTTTCCAAGGTCTGTTCCAACGTAACGACCTTTAAACGCCGGATGAATGAAAAGAATTTGGTAGGCATCTCGGCCATATATCGTGTGATGCGACCGAACGAGATCTTCAATGGAATTAACGACTGGTAGACGCACTTGTTTCGTCAACAATGATGCTAATTGTCCAGAGTAAATTCCCTGGATCGTTACCACAAATATGAACAACCCTGCTAAGTAAATCCTAGGAGCAGTCTTCTGAGGTATCGTTTGGAATCCGGTGTTACATAGCATGAGCACGAGCTCGAGGATAGCCGGGGTCAGAGGTTTGCGCACCCAAAATTTGAAAAAAAATAGGGTAATTACAAACACCACGCACACACCAAATCGTGAACTTTTGTCGAGAACGGAAATAAGCTTCTCCAGTTGTGATTTGTGGCCAGGATATTGAGTGATAACGGTCATCCGACCGTAAAAATGTCCATAAGTAGTTTCGTATTCCACCCACGAATGATGAACAAACACATTGAAGCAGACGTCACTGCTACCATTATGAATCTCTGCTGCCATACCGAGCGGATTTCCGTCTTTGTCTTGTAGATGATGACCGGTTTCAGGATGTAGAAGCACCTTCCATGTGGCGTTGACGGAACTCATAAGAATCTGAGCCGCAATTTTTATCGCTCGTGTCAATAGGTCTTGTTTCGTGTCGAGACTCGCTTCCCACGAGTTTTCCATTCCTTGAACAGACGCCCGAAGTTCATAACCGCCAAGATCTAACGTCTTATCGAAATCGAGGGTGTCACAGCCCGAATCATCCTCACGATATTCTCTCGCAAACAAGGTCCAAATATGACCGTTTATCCCCTTGTACGTATTCTCTTTTTTCCAAGGAGCAGGTGCTTTACTTGTGTAAGGATTGAAGGTGTAAATAAACCTCCGCCGCGTTTGTTTGAAGCACAAGAATTTCGACTTGAGCAGATTCATCATCCACGCTTCCCACAAAACTTCATACGCGTTTGAACATCCATTTCCCACCTCAGTCCCGTCGATTAAAAGATAGGAAGCCATGTGGTTCCACCACTTTGAGCTCTTAACTCGTGTGAGAGTTCTTACCAGGGTGCTCGGATCAGTTACCGTGACGACGAAGACTTGCAGTTTGTATCGAGTCGCGAGATTGACCGGAGCCTGGGTTACTACCCTTGGCGTGTCGTCGATCAACGTCACGGGAATAACGGGGTCTCTCAATGATGTCTTCGCCGCGATACTCTCGACCGACGGTCCAGCAAGCCCCACGGTACTGGAGCAGTCTGTGTAACATGATTCCAAGATGTTAATCTGAAAACGAATGATAAAAAGTTACTCAGCGTTGCACGTATGTCTTAGACAACTGACAGAAACAAGCGAATTTACCGATGCTTCGACAAGCGATTTATCTAGTTTTGATGTCTCGATAATTAATCCAGCGGAACATATTCGTGCGATGAGTGTCGAGACAGAAACGACGACTGCAACGAAATGCATTGAGATAGATGCTCTTCATTCGGTGCCGACGAAAATGGTTCCGCACTCTATTGAAGAAACTATGTATTGTGAGAACCGTTTGATTCCACGGCCGGGTTGAGAATGAACAAGTCTGCTCGAGCAGTGCATCGATGTTCGCTTTTTTAAAAAATATTTCTATGCATTGATCGCGTTCTGGTCGATATCTATTTGCAATAGCTATTAAACTTGCAATCGTACTGGAACATCAGAAGCTCGCACGGAAACATTACCGAAGGAGAAATCGCTAAGCCAGCGTGTGGGAAGCTTTGCGTTATTACGCCTCTACTGGCGTTGGTTCTCACGCAACCGCACACATTTATAGGACACCCGGTTGCCGTTTTTTTATCTTCGACACGTATCGGCTATTTGGAGCGACTACTGCAAGAATATTCCATTAGAGCCTAATTGTGTTTCGTTGTAAATTTTAAACAGCGGTGGATCGATCTTTCGCATAGTTCAACTATCGTTGAAGCCACTGCCAACTTCCAATAGGTCAAAACTACAATGGAAAAAAATAATTCTGTCCGAGCAATTTAACCTCGCTGTGACAGCTAAACGAAGCAAGCCCTCTACCGGTCAGTACTATTTTAGGTTACTGCAGCAATCCAAAAAATTTTATCAAATTTTTCAACGTCTTATAAGCGTCGAGAATCACCTCCTAAAATGTTGTGAAGAAACTCGTAATAAAACAAAAGTTATAGCAGTATGTATAGGAACAACTCTGAGCGCGCGCTCAGCGGTAAAAAAACTATAAACGCGCTTTTCAGGGAATCACTTTTTTTCAACTGGCGGACGAACAATTTCCGCAACCGCTAGTTTGATTTCGATGAAATTTTGTACGATTCTTTATTAAGGTGTTTTGTATGGTAATTCACATCATTTTTAAGGAAAAATAAATGATATAAAAATGTACAGCACGCAAAAGGTGCAAAAATAGGTCAATTTTCGTACAATTTTTCAAATAGGTGCCATTTTTTTTTCTTGTATGGATTTTTGACAACCGGTGGTGAATTACTGCTTGGCGAACTTTAATCTCTAAAAGTTTTTTTTTTCATTTCTTCATAGAGGAAGCTTTGTTTTGGTGAAATTTTTTTTTTCGAGATGTTCATGAAAACGTGTTTGGAATGTCCCAAAACATCTAAACATCACATTCAGAAAAAATGTCCGGATGTATGTGTGTATGTGTGTGTGTGCGTGTGTGTGTGTATGCATGTAAAATTGGTTAAACGTTCACAACTTGGGAACGGCTGAAGACATCAAGCTGAATCTTGTCACACAGGTAAAGGGTTCAAGGCGCATAGCATGATTAAATTTTTAGAAAATTCCATGGAGTTCTTCTGCTTTTACGCGATTTAAAAAAACATTTTAAATTTATTTTTGTTCTCTAGCTCCCACAATTTTAGAGATATCCAGCTCGAATTCAATAGACTGTTGTACGACGCGAGGGAGATGCCTGTGAAACTGGATTCAAAAAAAATTCATGCATTGCTTTTGTTTCAAAGAATTTTAAAAGGTGTCAAAGTTGCACTATTATCACAAGATGTTTCCTATTGATTTTGGGCAAAATCCATCCGGACGTTCAGATTTGATGCGATTTCCAATTTTTTTAATTTGACATGGAGTTCGCCATATATTTATTCCGGACTAGATAGGTGTACGAGCGGATTTTATATAAAAACAAAGGTGCAAAGTCGAACCCTGCACATCGCTTCCTCATAATTTTACACATATGTGCTGAGGCTTCCTCTATGAGGAAGCCAACATTTATCGAGCTCTGACAGACGTGTAAAATTATGAGGGAGCAATGTGCAGCGTTCGACTTTTCGTATTAGACGTGCCAATCCGGAGATTGTTTGTCCGCCATAGGAACACCTTTTTTGCGGACTCGACAATGGCGCTCTCTGAAATTGGACAAAAAACGCTAGACGAAGTAAACCATTTTTTTAATATCCTATAAGGATAACATTATGTCCTGGAAAAAGTTTTCTTGTAATATCTAATAAAGGTGAGAAAAAAGTTTTCGAGAATAAGGTTGTTTTTCGCTCTCTAGGCTAAACACCTACCTTGACGCCTTATATACGCCATTTCGCAGTTTTTCGAAAGTACTTTTCTAGAGGCGGTTAAAAAAAAAAAAACGCATGTATTGACAGCATTTTTTTTACAGATCATTTATGCACATGGTTAAGTATATGGAAAAAAAAATCAGAAATATTAACAAATGGCAGGGATATTACATAATAAAGTAATGTATTTTTTTGCGCGGGCGTTGATGGTGAAGTTCTCGGCATTTATATGAGTGTCTAAAAAAAACGAACATATTTATAATTGCATAATGAATGAATCTTCAGTGCGAACCAAACAATATTATTAAAAAAAATTATTATAATAATAATTCGAACCTTAACATTATTTTACTCAATTTTCTGTCGGTTTTTTTTGTATCATTAAAATTCTGTGGTTCACACGACAATTGATACTAAGGAATATGTTGTAAAAATTGCAAAGTGATCTGAACCTTCGTTCAAAAGTTAGAACTTTCACAAGGTTCAAAAAATACATTGCTTTATTATATCTTTATTAATTATTTATTGATTGCCTTATTAATATCCCCACCATTTGTTAATATTTCTGATTTTTTTCCATATACTTAACCATGTACATAAGTGATTGGTAAAAAAAAACGTAGTCAATTTATGCGTCATTTTTTCAACCGCATCTAGAAAAGTACCTTCGAAAGTTGGCGAAATCGCGTATCTACGGCCTTGAGTGGTTCCCACATTAGTTATGGTTCGAAAATCAAGTAAACTGGGTAATTCTGGCAAGTCTTGAATAGTGAATCAACCGCGCTAGTTCGTGATTTATCTGTTTGAATTTGCACGAAAGAATCGATTTCTCCAAGACTATCAATTCAAGATGGGCTGGACGTTTTTTAAAATGTAAACGGCACTGACTTTGTTAAGGTGATATTGAAGCCAACGAGAGCGGATCGGTAATTTATTTGACGAATCTAATCCGTCTTCGAATACGTCTTCGTGGTTTGGCGACCACTTTACCGAAGGTTGCTACTTCAATAACAAAAGTAATAGTAGCACACCCCAGACCGATTGCAAGAATTACGAATGCGAAGCTCAAGTCTCCCAAAGTTAATACTCTGTGTGTCTGATCCTTGTCCCCATCTTCGTAAGATTCAAGTTTATTTAATTCGCTGATTAGGGCTGTATCAAGCAGGGTTTTGAAGAGACCACCTGCTGCCGCCCTCGAATAAATTTCGTTGACCCGGTCTTCGAGAGGCCAATCCGGTCGAAGAAGATAGATACCATGGCCAATGGCGACCGGGTCTCGGGCCAGGTGTAGTTTAAAGTTGACTGCATCGTCAATAAGCCGAATCTGTGCGTTTACGCAAGCAGCTTTTGAATCACGCAATACATAGCCTGTACAGTTGCCGAAGTCCAATCCAACGTAACGACCTTTAAATGCCGGATGGATAAAAATAACTTCGTAGGAATCTCGGCCATATATCGTATGATGAGACCGAACGAGATCTTCGATGGAATCGACGGCCGGTATACGCACTTGTTTCGTCAACAATGTCGCTAATTGTCCCGAGTAAATTCCCTGGATCGTTACCACAAATACGAACAAGCCCGCTAGGTAAATCCTCGGAGCAGTCTTCTGGGGTATCGTTTGGAATCCGGCGTTACATAGCATGAGCACGAGTTCGAGGATAGCCGAGGTCAGGGGTTTGCGTACCCAAAATTTGAAAAACAACAGCGTGATCATAAATACTAGGACCACACAGTAACGCGAACTTCTATCAAGGACGGAAATAAGCTTCTCCAGTTGTGATTTGTGGCCGGGATATTGAGTGATAATGCTCATGTAGGTGGAAAAATGTGGATAGGTGGTTTCGTATTCCATCCACGAATGGTGAGCAAACACATTGAAGCAGACGTCACTGCTACCATTATGAATCTCGGCTGCCATACCGAGCGGATTTCCCTCTGTGTCTTGTAGGTGATGACCGGTTTCAGGATGCAACATCACCTTCCACTTTCCGTTGACGGAACTCATAAGAATTTGAGCCCAAATTTTTGTCGCTCGCGACAATACGGTTTGTTTCGTGTCGGGACTCGCTTCCCACGAGTTTTCCATTCCTTGAACAGACGCTCGAAGTTCATAACCGCCGAGATCTAACGTCTTATCGAAATCGAGGGTGTCACAGCCCGAATCATCCTCACGATATTCTCTCGCAAACAAGGTCCAAATATGACCGTTTATCCCCTTGTACGTATTCTCTTTTTCCCAAGGAGCAGGTGCTTTACTTGTGTAAGGATTGAAGGTGTAAATCAACCTTCCCCGCGTTTGATTGAAGCACAAGAATTTCGACTTGAGCAGATTCATCATCCACGCTTCCCACAAAACTTCATACGCGTTTGAACATCCGCTTCCCACCTCAGACGTGTCGATTAAAAGAAAGAAAGCCATGTGGTTCCACCACTTTGAGCTTTTAACTTGTGTGAGAGTTCTTACCAGGGTGATTGGATCAGTTACCGTGATGACGAAAACCTGCAGTTTGTATCGAGTCGCGAGATTGACCGGAGCCTGGGTTACTACCCTTGACGTGTCGTCGATCAACGTCACGGGAATAACGGGGTCTCTCAATGATGTCTTCGCCGCGATACTCTCGACCGACGGTCCAGCAAGCCCCACGGTACTGAAGCGGTCTGTGTAACATGATTCCAAGATGTTAATCTGAAAACGAATGATAAAAAGTTACTCAGCGTTGCACGTATGTCTTAGACAACTGACAGAAGCAAGCGAATGTACCGATGCTTCGACAAGCGATTCATCTAGTTTTGATGTCTCGATATTTAATCCAGCGAAACATATTTTTCCCAGCAGTGCTGAGACGCAAAAAATCAATTCAGTCAGCTGCATTGAGAAAAAAATCTTCGAGCACGTTCAATTGTACTTGACCGAAGAGATCACGTAGCATGACACTGCGGATTCACCAGCTGAACACAATAAAATGCTGTCCGCCATGATTGCGTCGGAATCTACGGTTAAAAGAATACATATCAACCTTAGTATTACCCTACTTACAGTTTGATACGGTACGGAGAGTTCGAACCGTTTCACAATTTCAATACTCCAACAAAAATTACCATTCTTGAGGCCACCTAAAAATCCCGTCGAACCACTCGCGAAACTCTTCGTAGAGGGAAATTCGGCTTACACGACAATAAATTCGTAAGTTTGCGCTAAAACTTAACTACAGAATTTGAAGAGCTGTCGAGGTATCAAGTCAATCAAGAGCTCAAACGCGAAAACTGAACGTATCCGTTACTCCGACGTAACCGACGCAACGTCTGATTGCCGAATGAACATTTGTAAGTCGCGAGAACCGTTCATATGCGTTTTTCGCCAAAGAGGGTTACGATGGCAACGTGGTTGCAAACATACTCTCACAATATAGGACATAAATTGCGACCTAGAATAAAATGCAAGCCCGATGAATTGATTGGGAAATGGTCACACCACGAACTTCCTTTTCCCGGAATGTTAATGTTTGTTGAAACTACAACTGCGAAGGTAATGACAGTTTTCACGACAGTTTCGTGCCACTGTGACCTTGCGTTTTTCATGCACCAGGGCAGTTCCTAGAGGACCGACCACCGAGGGAATACTTTTGCCAGCATGACACGTGTCTGAACGTGGACAACGCATCACCAGCCGAAGTCCCAAACTAATTTGTGCCGGTTATATTCGTTCGCGCTGATCGATGCTAAGAGCCGGACTATTTGGTTAGTTGAAATAATTCGAATCCAATGTGCTCATGGCGAAAGGTCATACGACGGACTTTTTTTTCCAGGAATGTAATGTGTGAGTCTTTCAGCTACAACTGTCACGGTATTGGCACTTTTCACGATGGTTGCGTGCCCTTGTGACCTCGAGTTTCTCATGCACCGGCGCAGTTCCTGAAGGGCCGCTTGACCGCTTAGGGAATACTTTCGCTAGCACACGTGGCAGAGCGTGGATAACGTGTACAGCCGAAGTCCCAAGCCAATTTGTACGAGTTATCCTCGTCCGTGCCGATCAATGACGAGACTCAAACTAGTCGGTTACAAAAAATAGTTCAACGCATGATGCATATGTTTCGTGTATATATATTATTTTTATTTCTCTCAAAATACAGTCCTTTCTCTCTGGTAGGGTCTTTCCAAGCCTTGATCTTTCCAAATGGGTGATAAATCTTAGGATGCGCTTAGAGATAATTATAATCATCAATGAAACGTTACTGTACAATGCTTTTATCGCATCTTAATGTCTACCGAAACTATGGAGTTTCTTCCGATACAATTGCTGGCTGCAAACAATTTGCTCGAAAATACGAGAACGTTTTCACTGAAATGTGCTGTTTCACACAAGCAAAAAATACGAACTTCAATTGAATATTTAACTTCATTTTTCACGCGTTGTGAATCATGCTTGAATGAGACATTACGTCTGTCATTGAACAAACATTTTTCAGGTATTACTATGAGGTGTACAACTTTGTTTTCTCTGTTATTTTCTCGGAACTTGAGGCTTTGTTATAAAAACTGGTTATATATTTCTGATTCAAAGTATTGTTCATCGCCGGCCACTACTTTCTTTTATTTTTCGGGCAGCATACGAATCTTGCGGTGAAAAAACTGGTCATCTTTCGAAGCGATCCACGGATTGATTCAATTCTTGACTCCTTCATAAGATCGGAAGTGCTGATCACCCAGGCCGTGTACCGTTGATTAAAACAACCACAGAGAGATAACTTTACACAGCATGTACATTTTTCTATTAAGGCCCTTGTAAATTTTATCATATCCATAGCATTTTATTTTCCCGTCATCAGGTTATCATTCAATGGACTTTTTCATCTTTCGAATCACCTTATCGAAAAGAACTACTCCGGTAATGAGACTGATAGTAACATATTCCGAACCCAATTCAAGAATATTCAATCCGATACTCAAGTGCCCAAAAGTCCGTTCTTACAATGTCATCTGCTACTCTTGATTCTCATAAGATTTTAGAATATTCCTTTTACAGTTTGAGTTTCTAGTCCATAGAAGATTAACGATACTCCTAATCGCGATACTTCTGTAAACCTTGTCTGGTCAAATCAGATAGATGCTATGAACAGTGCCCATAATTTACCGAGACGCGTCAGCCTAAATTTTGATGCTTCGACGGAAAGCCGGAACTTTCCGTACAAGCAGCTTCGGAGTCAAGCAATACATAGTCTGTGCAGTTGAATGCAAGTTATTCAATTCAATGCTTCTTTAACGTAAATTCGTTTAAAAAAAGGATGCTAGTAATTTATCCCACATGTGGTGTGATCAGAGCGGGCAAGGTCGTCGATGGAATTTATATTCGGTAAGCAAACCTGGGTGCCGCACACCATAGATGATTCCACATAGATTGTTTTGCATTATTATTTTATTGCTTTTACGGTGGCTTCACACAATTGGAAAAACTTTGTGACAAAACTGCGCGAATCCCGTGACCTCGGTTTTCCCAACGTTTTTGAACCGGTGTGTGTGAATCGTCGCTATTCAATCGTTACATTTTTTCAAATTTTCGGATGAAGTTAGTTATGGCTTTTCGTGTACCTGTCACCGACTTTGTCGAGGCGGTATTTGGAGCCAACGAGAAAGTATCGGTGACTCATTTCACGAATCTAATTCGTTTTCAAATTCGACTTTGCGGTGTTGCGATCGTTTTACCGAAAGCTGCAACTTCAATAACAAAAGTAATGGTAGCACATCCCAGACCGATTGCAAAAATTACGCATGCAAAGCTCAATTCTCGGAAAGTTAATACTTTGCACGTCTGATCCTTGTCTTTATTTTCGTAGGATTCTAGAGTGTTCAATTCGGCGTTAACGTCTACAAAAAATAGAGGTATGACGAGATCACCAACCGCCACCCTCCGATAAGTCTCGTTGACCCGGTCTTCCAGAGGCCAACCTGGTCGAATGAGATCAATTCCCGGGAGAGTGCCTATCGGTTCATGAGCCAGATGTAGTCCGAAGTTTATTGCGTCGCTCGTAAGCCGTAACTCTAAATTCACGCAAGCGGCTTTGGAGTCGCGCAATACATGGCCCGTACAATTGCCAAGGTCTAATCCGACCTACCGACCTTCAAATGCCGGGTGAATGAAAAGAATTTGGTAGGCATGTCGGCCATATAGCGTGTGATGAGACCGGACGAGGTTTTCAATGGAGTTGACGGACGGTAGGCGCACTTGTTTCGTTAGCAATGATGCTAATTGTCCCGAATAAATTCCCTCGATCGTTACTACAAATTAAAGCAAACCCGTTAAGTAAATGCTTGGAGCAGTTTTCTGGGGCATCGTTTGTAATTCCGCATTACATATCATGAGCACGAGTTCGAGAACAGCTGGGGTCAGAGACTTGCGCAGCCTACATTCAAAAAACAACGAAGTAATTAATAATGTTACGTCCGGAGTATTGCACCGACTAGTAAAACATATTTAATTACAGGAATATAATTCTTGTCTTCTATATTTTTTCCGAATCAACGTGCGAGTTGGCAACCGTCGGAGATCCCACGGTAGGACGTCTGCGAATTTCGCTGACGCATGGGATCTCACGGTAGCCGGAGGAGATGGTGCACATCTCGGTGACGTGCCGTGCCCTGGGCGTGTCCGCCCTAAATTAAAGTATGAATGAGCGGCTCGACCATGTTGGTCGACCGCGTAAAATATCAAAAGTGTTCAACAGTGTCTGATCGATTAATACGTTGTTATCGTTTTACAATTTGTCCACGACACGCTCATTTCATCCTTACAAATATACGTGAATACGTAAATACACAACCCATCAGCAACCCGGACACTCGCTCCGGTCCCTAGAAAGCACATTTCCACTCCAAAACGAGCAAACAACCTTTTAATATGTTGCGTCGTGACGTTACACCGCGCATCGCACAAACCCAGGACGTAACTCTAATATTACATTGACACCAAATCGTGAACTTTTGTCGCGCACGGGAAATATCTCGTCCAGTTGTGGTTTGTGGCCGGGATACCAAATCGTAACAGCTATGTTGATCAGGAAATGTGGATATGTGGTTTCGTGTTTTGCCCTCGGATGATAAGTTCGCAGGTTTAGGCAAATATCGCTGTTACCATAAATGACCTCGGTTGTGACACCGAGTGGATTTCCTTTTGCCCCTTGCAATGAACGATCTGTTCCGGTCTGTATAACAACAGCTTCCACGTGGCATCGAGAGAATTCATAAGAATCTGCGCGCTTATCCTCTGCGCTCGATTATGGATAGCTGGTTTGATTCTGGGATCCGCGTTCCGCCACTTTCCCATCCCTTGAACAGACGCGCCAATTTCATAGCAACCAAGATCCAGTGTCTTATCGAAATCGAGCGAATCACGGCGCTAGTAATCCACACGAAATTTATTCTCTTGTTTCTAAGGAGCAGGCGTTTTTTTCGTGTAGGGATTAAAAGTGTAAATGAACCTTCTTCTTGTTCGATCAAAGCACAAAAATTTTGAATTCAGTAGATTCATTTTCCATACTTCCCACAACACTTCATACGCGTGTAAACACCCGTTCTCCACCTCAGACCCGTCGATTAGAAGAAAGGAAGCCATGTGGTTCCACCATTTCGATTTCTTAACTTGTGGGAGAGTTTTTTCCGGGGTCTTGGGATCCGTTACTGTGAGGACGAAAATCTGCAGCTTGGATGGAGATCCACGACTGACCGGATCAAAGCTCACTACCGTTGAAGTCTCGAATTGGTCGGTGTAACATGATTCCAATATGTCGATCTGACAACGGGTACTTGAAGGTCTTGTTGCGTTGTAAGTGTATTTATAGTATACTTATCAGTAGCTAACGAATTTACCGATGCTTCGACGACAGATTCATCGAGGTTGGACGTCATGAATAATCCAGCGAAACATATCTTCGCAGTAAGAGTCGAAGAAAGAACGATGAACGCAATGAGGTGCATTGAAACAAACGCCATATTTTCGGAGTCAATGAAAGGGTATTCACACTTGACGCGAGAGACTACGGAATGAACGAATATTCGATTCGACAGTTAAACGGAGAATGGAATAACGTACTCGAACGTGATGTCGATATCCGTATTGCTATCACATTTTAACACAGTAACCGAGATCAGGTCGATAAATTTTTGCTTGATACATTTACATGATTGCAATCACATTAAGAAATGAGAAAGTCGCTCGGTATTATCGTTGAAAGAGACATTTCAAAGTCCTAGCCTTATCTGTTATCTTATATGTAGTCATGGTTTATGAAAAATTTTGACTTTTTTCCGGAAGAAGCAGATTTATCAGAGTGAAATAGCTCTCGATTCAGCTCACTGTAGGTATCGAGAGCTATATGCGTTCACTACTAGCGTAAATAGCACGCGAACTCAGAAGGTGCCACGCAATCTAAAAAAGTCAATATATTGATGCGATCCTCGCTAATGTTTTGCCCCGTCCTTAGACCCACGTGTTTGCACGCCAAACTTGCATAATGTAACCATCAGCTTTCTGAAACCTTTGGAATGTGAATTTGGGCAATACCATTTCTTTTCGGCGTGTTCCAATACTTTATTGACGTTATGAAGGATGGCAATCGAAATTCCGACTGATCAAAGTTTTGAAAGGTCAATAAATCGAATTGAAATGTAATCATGTTCTACACAACTGCACATATATATACGTTGTCGAGATTTTGATCGGTCGAAATACTTTCATTCCGAGTTCATACGTCGACTAGCCATATTTATTTTTGAAGCATTTTTATTCGACTTATTTACCTGTTGAAACTTTGATCATGCGGAATTTCGGTCCCCACCCTTCATGAATCGCCTGAATGAAAAAACGCTAGCACACAAGCATATATAGCGAAATAACTCACCGATGAAAAAATTCGACGTCGGTCACGCTAGCGGATATCTATCTAATTACAATATTAGACAGCGAATTTGGGCCTAAGAGAACCACGCCGGAAACTTGTGAATTATGTTTCTTGCGCACTTTTTTGTCGCAATGGCAGCGCTTAAATGGGAATTTCAGTTCCCCTTCAGTAAAAACGAATTTTGCAAGTAAGTATCCAACCAGTACTTGTCGCCACTTTCACTAAACTCAGAAATTCTGCTCGTCCATCCCTACCACGTCCCCTTCTCGTCCCCAACCGAAACCATCCCGCAGTTCCATGAAAAAATAACTGAAAAGAAGAGCAAAGTAATTTTTCTCAACTGTTCTCGCTACAGTGTTCGCTATAGTTTTGATTTAATGTACCAATTAAAAGCTACATTATGGAATTTTTTTAGAATTTTCGAATTTAGAGTTTAGAAATTAGAGGGGGGGGGGGGGGGACTCTGATCACGACTTTGAAAGTTAATATCTCCCGACTGAAAGGTTGAAATGAAGAAGTTGCGAAACATTTCAAATTGCATTTGAGAAGTTCTATTGAAAGAAATCTCATTCGATCGTGTAAGGCAAAAAAAAAATTACGAGTTCATTTTTTAATCTGCAGGAGAGGGGTCAAACATTTTTTTGAATGATTTTTTGTTATCGTTTCTGTTTTTGGGTCATCAATTTACATCTGCGTACCAAATTTTATCTTAATCGGGGCATAAATGAAAAAATGGGAGCACTGTGACATACAGACGCCCAACTTACCAAAACCATGAGGATTCCTAGATTCCCACCGAACCCGAAATGAACATCGTGAATCTCACTCAGTCGGTTAATTCGGTAAAGTGTCCCACTAAATTTTCCTCTACAGTGCATTGACCTTTGCAAACAAAATACGAAGCCCTTCTTCCCAAAACACTTCTATCCCTAGCCGGCCCTTCCATCCGTAAATTTTTGGTACCATATTTCTTCCATAAATAAAATTCCGATATATTAAAAAAACGTCTGCATGCAAAGGTTTCTTACCGACCGAGTTGGCAGTTACGGAATCACAAAGGATCGAGCGAGAGAGAGAGCGGGACGGAGGGGGAGGGGCGGTTTCGCGGTGTCTCAGGACGTAACCTGTGAGAAACGGGGCCGTTGACAGTTTGATTCAGTAATTATACGCACGCTCGTGCGCACTCGCCTCGTTGTCCGCCATTGCGAAAATATTACAACGCCGAGCGTTGTATAATGTTCCACGGTCCATAACCTCGATACTTATGTAATGGGATACTTTCGGACCGGCTAAATCGACCGTACGGGCGCTGTCTCGCGCTCTTGCCCCCCTTCAAGTCCTCCGGTATTCTTCTGTCCCTGTCGCTTGTGTCACTGTGAGGTTATGTCTATTCTCACTCGTACGTCCGTGGCTCGGGCCCTCGAAAAGAACACTAATAGATCCCCAGATGGTCGCTCGACTGCGACAATTTTTTCGGAGCGACATCTCCCGTTCCAACAAGAACATTCCCATGCCTCCGTGCTAGCAGCTTTAGCGGTTTTCGTTCGCCCGACTGACCACGAGATTGAAACATTATGCAAACCCGTTGTTAATCAATGTGGCAAGAAAAAAATGTAGTCATTTATTTTTTTTTTTTTTGCCGCTACTCGTTGGTTCGATGAACGCGAGATATTTCGTAGTAAGCTGTTGTACCGAGAAAATATTGTAATCCGATGTCGATGGAGTTGTTTGACCCATAATAGACATTGTTACTTTCCTCAAGGACATGATACGAATTGACATTCAAATTACTGTGATGAATTAATTCGAACGCTTCCAAAAGTTTCCCAGCAATTTGGGTTTCACCGGTTTGATGAAACAAAATGGAAGTTTCGGATAAAAGTCGAGAAGCATGGCATAAAAAAATATTTTTGTCTCTGAATCTCTTATAATAATAGTCAGAATCGAACCTTTCAGCTCACTTGACGTCTTATAATTTCAACGCGACCCCAAACAAATTACATTTACATTATTTGACCCTTTGACCTACAACCACGAGTAAAATTCGTGGTTATAAATGCAGGCCAAATACGAAAAACACGAGCCTGACTCGTGGTGCTTAGCTCTAACCAAATCTTGATATTTTTTTATTTCAGTTTCGTGTGAAGAATCACACAGAACTGAAAAATAGATTCCAATAATTAAGGGTGCTTTTTCTTCATGCAATTTTTTACTAATAAAATACGTATATTTACCGGTTTTTTATGACAAAAAAATCTATAACTCCCGAACAAAGCGTCGGCCCAAAAAGTTCAAGGTGGCTAAATTTTTGGTTTCGTTCAAGGAATTGAACAAAAAAATACATTTCAAAAATTAAGGGTACATTTTCTGTTTTATTTTATTTTTAATTTTGAATTGTTTCTAAATAATTGTTGAATTTGTGCAACATAATCGTAAATAAATTCATTGTATAGAGCGTTTAGAAACGAAAAAAAAGACCCGTGGTTTTTCGAGTTATCACTAACCGTTGCTGAGATATATCGATTTGAATGAGCGAATGTGGTCAATACTTCAAAAACTTCATTTGACTGTATTTCAAAAGTGGGGGCTCAAAATAAAAAACGCCGAAATACTTGTCTCTTTGTTTTTAACACATATTAGTGAAAAAAATTGGGGGGGCAAAAATGTTGACCCGACTGTCCGAAGTTGCTGAAATTCCCAGGAATACCCCATATACACTCGAACCCTGCTCATCCAGTAGTGACGGGGGTCTCTGGATAATCGAAACTTCGTAAAAATCCCGTCCATGCAGACTCAAGCAAGCTCGACTCCGGGCAGGGCTGTGATAACTGGAAGGGCAGGCCTAACTCGGGCGGGCTAAACTCCTCAATTTTTTCGCAAATCTCTAATTTAAGTATACTGTAACAAATTTATTTCGCTTCACATAGAATTTTTAGATATTTATTTGGTTTTATTCGTTTTGTAGTCTAGGACCCGACGCTTATTCAATTTTCTCTAGGTCTCCACGGGTAACGCCGTGCAATATGGATGGATCGATACAATTATATGGATAAATAAATAATCACCCAAAATTAGGGTTTATAATTTGTATAACCAAGTTCGGCTGCACGCGGCAAACACTCATAAATTGCCCTCGGGCGGATTGATTCGATTGCATACATTTACGTC
Organism: Sussaba pulchella; assembly: GCA_963971145.1. Classification (NCBI taxonomy): domain Eukaryota; kingdom Metazoa; phylum Arthropoda; class Insecta; order Hymenoptera; family Ichneumonidae; genus Sussaba; species Sussaba pulchella. The sequence goes on from OZ020172.1 coordinate 7,068,514, forward strand.
TCACTTATGTTCCTTCTTTTATGTATTCATTTATAGAAATAACACATGGAATTTAATACCGGTGACACACAATAACAATTTACTGATTATTTATGCACGAAATAGTCTCAAGGCGATCTTCATTTAACAATATATGATTTATACGAGCCCATGAGATGCGGGCGGGCGAGTTATGCCCCGCAACCCATCGCTTTTAGGGCGCGTAACACACTGACCACCGGTAGCACCGATCGGGACGTAAGCGTCACCGTAAGCTTTTATTTCGAATTCTGAATACGATCTACTGGTTAACGGTGGCTAACGGCGAAGGGCCCGCGGGTGCGAGGGACCCCAAACACATCGCGAGATGCGCGCGACACCGAAGGCCCATATAACCATGCTCACGGCGGTCTTGCCGAGAGCTGACCGTTACAATACTTATTTTCATTTGTTGACATTCGTCTAGATGTTTTACCGACAACGTTGCCACATTTAGTTCGTAGGTTATGTTAGGTCGAAAATGTAGATAACCATAACATAACGTTGTTAACTAAGGAAAACAATCCTACGCATATACGCTCCTGAGGGTCCCCTCGAATTCCGGGAACGCTCCGCATCGAAGTTTGAGCGACCGGATAATCGAGAGACCGATGATCGAGGTTTCAGTGTAATTCCAAAAAAAAAAAAAAATATATTTCTAACCCGGGACTTCGTGCAGAGGCGAAAGGGTTTAAAAAAATCGCTTCATTCTTTATCGTACATTGAAATCGTTCACGACTTCTGTTCAAATATTTTCGTTAGAAATAAATTATTGTTAACGATAGTCACCACCGACAAATGTGTCGATTGTTCGCTCCGGCGTGTGAATTGCGCTATAATTTCCGCGAACGATGCACGGCATCTATACAAATTGGATATATTTTTTCTATCGCTCGATGCGCATTAAAAAAAAAAGGAGAAAATGATTGCCCGTGGAAACGTTTGAAACGGTTCGTCCCGGCGCCGGTGTTCGAAGAGTTAATGACACGCACGTACAAGTTGCAAGCTCGCACACGACGGTCTCACAATCGCGTCGGAACCGGCTGTGCGGCTGCGAAACGCCACAACCTCTGCTCAGTGGTCATTGCCAAGGTTTTCATTGCATAATAATCTGGAGTCACAAATCTACCTACATATTCAACGTGTGGCATAGTGTTTTTCACTCACGCCTCACGTATCATGTGGCTGGGCGATTTTTTCAATGTAATTTTTTTTCTTTCATTATTATTATTATAGATCGTCTTCTGTGCCAGCTGGACGTGATCCGTCCTGAGCTTCTTCGCTTACGTTTTACGTCAGCACGGATATCGAATGACCAGGCGGACGCGACGGGAATGACGAAGTTAAACGAATCCGTGAATAAGTGCATCGGTTAATCCGCTCCACATACTAATTGCCACCTCAGTGAAATATAAATTAACGATGCTCCGCTAAATATCGATGATTCTCGAGCAAGAAATTAAACAAATGATTTGGAATACGAAGGCAGCCAACGGCTCAAAGGAAATATTGTGGAAAGAATGAGAAAGAAAAAAATGTCCACAAATGTATGTCGGGGGTTGGGGGGAAAAATGAACGCCGCTGATAAAATTGTCTCATATATTTTTTCGAAATTATTCCTCTAGAATTTCCCTAGAATTTTCCTTCGAGTGTGTTATGCGCTGTATGCAATTCAATTTAGTCACAATTCATCGAACCTTCGCCCGAAATTATACGATTGAGCAAAAGATTTCACCATCGACGTGGCGTCAACTAAATCTTCATTACCATCAATTGGTAAAAACTAGAAAATAAAATATTAAGATTTTTTAAAAAAGTAAAAAATAAAAAAAAAACATCTGCATAACCTTGGGTCTAGCTAATCCCACAAAGATACCAAAAAATGTACAATCGAGTAGTAACCACGATTGTAATTGCACTCTCCTTATTTCCATCGTATCGAAACTGTCCAGGAAATTGTCCCGAGAAAACTAGAGAAGCCACGCTTTTGAATCGCCATAACCCAACGTTGCATTGAAATCTCTCCTCGTCATCGATAATTCTTCTCTTCGAAAAAATTCCATTTTCCAGCCACCGTAATGCTCCCGCATTCGATGGGCCGACAGGAAAAACATCGGATTGCATAAGATGGCGTCACAGACAGTCCGACGAGGAACAGAAACGAAGAAACGAATGAGCCAGGATGAAGATCGTCTCGAAAATCCGTTCGAATGATTATAGCCCGTGGTGTGCGTGGGCGCGCGTGTATGTACGTATGTTTTTCAAAGCCCTGTTGAAGTCTCACAAGACCCAACGAACGCACACGGCGCTGCTGAATTGTTATATCATTTTCATTGGTTGCGCAATGGATCAGCAGCAGGAGCAATATCAAAGTACAGTCTACGAGTCCTGCGCACGAGGCTTCCATACGTATATGAACCTCGCATGCGCGCTAAAACCGATTATCGATATTTTATCCTCCAACGAAGATCTCGAATTGCGACTCAAATTTGTTATTTTTTTTTCTTCTTCTTCTTTTTCCTTCTTGTTTTCGTTTTTTTTTTTTGATCGAGACATCGGCCAGTCTTGACGTTACGCTTATCGCTTCTTTCGTCACCCGTATGACACTTCACATGGATTTATCAAGTGTTCCCAAAGTCATTACCACACAAATAGACATATTTTTTCTTCTTCTTCTTAATTTTTTTTGTTTTTTTTGCAATCTCATCGACGATGTTATCTCCGCGGCTCTTTGCTTTAACTAAGCGCTGGAATACTGCACCTGCCAATTATCCACGAAATCAATGAGCGTGGGTAATATTAATTTCTAAACGTACTTTTTACCTTCGGTAAGTTTGCATCTACGTTAATTGCAGAAAAAAGGTTGTATCTGTTGGGGGAATAAAGGCGCGAAAAGACGATAATTAATCTCCAGAAGGCTGACCTATAATTTATTTGGTTTGAGATTTATCACTAACCTGGTGCGAAGCGTGTTTGATGCACAGCGGAAAAGCCCCCACTCGTGCTTTTTTGTTTTTTATTTTTTACACCGGAAAAAAATTATCGAGTTGGAGTCAATTATTCGTTGCAGCTGGTTTACATCACGATTGAACATTACGTGCGGTGTGATTCACAACGAATCCGAAGCAATCGTATTATGCAGCCGTGCCGAGCTACATTAAATTACTTTGATTGAATTAGCTTGTGAGCCAATGGAAAATTGTTCGATTTGACTGCACGATATGAATGGCTCGAGATGATCCTGACCTACACGGTAAACAACTTAAGGACAGACTGAGCCAGCTTGTTTAGTTCGATGAGTTGTAATTTCAGCGACCGAATAGTTTTTTTTTCCAGGTGTAGTATTTTTTTTACTCGGTGTGTTATTATCATTTTCTTTTCAGGTCGATCGTAGCGGATCGTCGTTGCTTGTCGAGGAAAATTTTATTTTGTTGCATAACTTTGAGAGTGCTGGTTAATAATAATTTTTACACAAAAGATCGACTTGAAAGCTTTCCTTGTGGAAAATTAAAACTAAAAAGTTGAAAATATTTAATGGAAGAAATATTAAGCAGATATTTAACTGACTTAGGTATCTGAGTATCAATTATTTCGTATATTCGACTTTGATGCTCTTTTGTTTAAAGTAATGAAAATATTATTTTTCACTTTTTAGTTCAAATGAGTCCATAGAGGCGAAGTTTTCAAGTCGATCTTAATTTTTTTTGTGAAAATTAATCTTATTCCTTCAATTTTTAATGATAATCATTGAAATTATACCCATGTGCCAGGACTTATTATTGAAAAGCAAACGTTTGATAAAACCACCCTTGAGATGTAGCCTATTGAATAGAAAAAAGAAACCGTAACATATACACAAAAAGTAAAATTCGAATTGACAAACTCTTCCTTTTTTACAATCGGTTGGAAAGCAGAAATGAGGGACGGTTGCGCAAAAAAATAAGAAGAATCCGGCTTGGGAGACATTTGGACCCCGGAAAATTTGTCTAGGGTTAACGATAGCGTGTACGATACATGCATATATATTTTTTTGACGAAGCCTCTAGCGGCGAGCAGAGAACCCCAAAGATGCGTCATCAAAGCAACCTTCAAGCCGGTAAACCTGTATTCAAGACCGCGTTCAAGATCAATCGAGTGCACGAACTTTTCATTCTCGTCACGTCGAACGTGGACTTCGAGGAGACTAATTAGCCGATCGATCGTAATGCCACGAGCAGAGGCAAACGTCCAGTCGAACTCGCCTATACACTGGAAAAAAAGTATGCCTGTCAGAGCAAAAGAACAAGATACTAAACGGCCCTAGCTCCCGCAGCAGAAACGTAACGCTATAAGAGCTTTACTACATTGCCGAAACAGCGTAATGCTATTCAGCTCTCTATTTAGTTCTCACAGCGGAACAGGCCATCTATCAGAACTTTACGTTTAGTCCGCGGGACAAAATTCTCTTCATCCATTTAGCTATTACAGCTCATTGCAGTCTACTGACTGTTTGTTTAGCTCTCACGGCGATCCAAATTTCTGAGACAGCCATTCAACTGAATAGTTAGTACTTGATTGATGCAGTAACCTAAAATAGTACTGACCGGTAGAGGGCTGGCTTCGTTTAGCTGTCACAGCGAAGTTAAATTGCTCGGACAGAATTATTTTTTTTCCAGTGTAGAAAACACTACTTACACTACAATCTCGATTTTTCGGGTGTCTCTGCACTCCGGCGCTCATCGGTCGACGTGGCGCGTGGTGGGAGAATCTTCGGGCCAATCAGCGCGCGTGGCAACTGCGCAGACTTTCCATTAGCGACACAGCGCATACTCGATTTATTTCGCAATATCCGTGATTCCACATCTGTCCCTTCACTGTTTCCTGAATCGAGGGTAGCCTGATTTCAGATCTGTCCCTTTACTGTTTCCTAAATCGAGGGTAGCCTGATCCCACAAAAATATTTACAGAGTGAATCGAACTATGTTCATCATCTAATCAATTTTATGTTAGTCTTAGCTCTCAACTTTGACGTAGTAGATATATATCGTAATCAATTAGTTGTCACACATTCGTTGAAACACGCGCCGGCCATGCGAGCAGGAAAATTCGCGAGCCTGCATCTGTAACTGATCCATCGGCATTTTTACGATTTATTGGTGACAGTATAAATACTTCGTCTTGTTAGACATCGTCATCCGGAATAAATTTCGATGCTTTTTATTTCCTCAAACTGACTGCGCTTCGGTGGAATTCATCCTCGACGACTTGTTACACTCCATGTCGAAGGTGGTACGTTCCCAGTGGTGGGAGAATAATTTCAGGCCGATGGAACTCCGCCGGGTTCAAGAATTTCAATGTCGATCGTGACTAGTTGAAATACTTATCGTTCGCTTTTAATTTCTCCGTGGCTCTTAAATTTGACGTAGTAGATATCTATCTTAATCAATTGGTTGTCACACATTCATTGAAACGCGCACCGACCATGCGAGCAGGAAAATTCGCGAGCCTGCATCTGTAACTGATCTATCGGCATTTTTACGATTGATCGGTGACAATATAAATACTTCGTCTTGTTAGACATCATCATTCGGAATAAATTTCGATGCTTTTTATTTCCTCAAACTGACTGCGCCTCGGTGAAATTTATCCTCGACGACTTGTTACACTCCATGTCGAAGGTGGTACGTTCCCAGTGGTGGGAGAAAAATTTCAGGCCGATGGAACCCCGCCAGGTTGACGAATTTCAATGTCGATCGTGACATCGACATTTTATCCCGAAAAAAATCGTGATCGCAATATCGGTCTCGAGTATTGAGATCAATCTTTCCTGTCGAATAATATCAATGAGTTTCGAAATATAATTATAATAAACCTAAAAGCAAAGTTATATAAAAATTATAAAAAAGCATTTCCAAATAATGAGCTTAGACGCAATCGTGGATCTGAAATATCCTTTCGCTCACCGCGTTCTCAAATATCAATCGTAATATTGGTTTGTTGGAAATATAGTACAAAAAAAACCAGTAACGTGAAAAAAAAAATTTCCGGAGATAACAGTCCGATCTCTTTGTCGGTACAAAATGGATCGGGAAAAAATGAACATGAATATAAACCAAAGAATCAATAAAAAACAACTAAAAAAAAGACGCGAATAATTAAGCGAGGAGAGTTTTCATAGGTCTTGAGTAGGACATAAACTATTACGATTCCTTGTTGTGACGTAATGCTCATTTGGGACGTAATGCTCCGTATATATATGTATATGGGGCAAACCCTCCCGAATCACTGGACTGAAACCCTCCTAGCCCCCGATGTGGTCGATGATTTTTTTAGTGTCTTTTAGATCCTACGACCTCACTAATTTTTTTTAGATTCTTGAGACCCCTCCTTCCCCTCCCCCCACCGCCATTTTTTTTATCAAGAGGTAACTGCTATTTCCCCATTTTTATTCGGATGAAATTTTTTTCCCAGATACTTCATTGAAATTGAAGAACTTTTTTCATAAAATTGGAGTAGGTGCACGGAGAAAAATACCTATGTCAGTGTAGCAAAAGTTCGTTTGCTGGCCTTCGCTGTGCTGCCGTAGCAATACGAATAGTCAATGGAGCAAATATGTAGCTCTGCCAGCAAACAGATATTTGTTACAGTAGCATTCAAATATCTGCTGTCGATGATTTGTTCAATAATATGGCGCGCCATATTATTTTTATCAAGAGGGAACTGTTATTTGTCCCTTTTTTATTTGGATGAAATTTTTTTCCCGTATACTCTATGGAAATTGAAGAATTTTTTTCATAAAATTGGAGTGGGCAGCGGGTTGCTAATATTTTTATTTATTTTTTTGAAAATTTGCAAAAATTCGAGTTTTTCCCAAATTTAAATAAATGATAAATGATAAATGATTTCTATCTAAAAAAAGAAAAATGAAATCTATCTTGGAAAAAAATCGATATTCCGATTATTTCGATATAAAATCGATAGGAAATAGGAGTTACCTCCTGATGCTAGCAACAATTAATTCATACTCGAAAATCGATTTTCTATCGAAATAATCGAAATATCGATTTTTTGGCAAGAAAGATTTCATTTTTCTTTTCTTTTTTTTGGATGGGAAACCATTATCAGATATTAAACTTTCGAAAAAAGTCGAATTTTTGCAAAATTAAAAAAAAATAAATAAAAATATTAGGAACCCGCTGCCCACTCCAATTTAATAAAAAAAGAAGGGGTCAAAAAAATTTTTAAAAAAATTAGTGAGGTCGTAGGATCCAAAGGATACTAAAAAAAAATCATCGTCCACATCGGCGTATAGGAGGGTTCCAGTTTGTTGAATTGGAAAATTTTGCCCCATATATATTCATATTTCTTTCAGAGATCGTGAGTTCCAAGTCGCAGCGTGGACGTTCATACGATAAACGATGTCTACGAGCTTTCCGGGGTCATAATTATTTTCCCGGCACGCGGGAGGGAATCCACATCCCGTAATCGTCGATTGTGACGTAACGCGAAAATCTCGTATTTTATCGGCATCGCGCGGTCATGAGATCGCGGAGAATGAACGCGATCGAATGCTTCAACGTAACCGTGTTGCGAGCGTCCGGAACGGTCATTAGATTCGGCCGTCGCGTAATTTGAAAGTCTATATATCGTCTACCCGAGCTGTTCGGAATATCAAGAACGAAAGATCGTTGTCAGCGCCATCGTCGGTTTCTGTACGATAAATCTGCGTAATGAACAACGATAGGCTGCGAGGATCGAATAATCCGGTACTCAACAGGACACGACGAATGTAAAAACAAGAGCGTTGTTGGCATGCGCGTGATAAGGTTTTATCGGCTTCTTTACTTAGATTTGCCTTCTAACTTTCTATAATACGTATCGAGAACTATTTTACTTTAACAAATTTTGTTGCATCCGGTTATTTCTAAATATTTCACAATTATTTCTCGATTATTTCTGGCATATTTAGTCCGATTAGGGTATCTCGTTGCTCTGCGCTCCCTGAAAGTATATTATATTGTAAGGTTAAATCGACTCGAGGCTTTTAAAAAATAGAAAATATCATCCTAAAAATCTTCAATAATTCATGAATGAAGCTCAGGGTTTTTACATTACGATGAAATTTTTAAATATAAAGTTTCCGGAATGCGTTCATTATAAAAAACACCAGAAAACATTTAAATAAAAGAATAAACAATAGATTAGAGAAACTTGTGGAAAAGAGGTTTCTTTTTCAAAATTCATAACTCAGATTTAAATGAACGTAACGACATTCAAAACAAACCAAATGAAGACCTAAGAGTGTGCCTTTCAATAAAAGAAATATTGCAAACTTGTATGATGAAATCAGAACCCCTATTTTTTTTTCTCATGAGGATATGCATTTTTCGAAGTGCGAATGTAGGAAGTTTTGGTAGGAAACATACCCATTTTTCCATATAACTATATTTATTTCCGTGGAAAATCGACGAATTCGAGTATTTCAAAAGTGACACAAAATTTTTTCACGTCATACATTTCTGAAAAAAAATTTCTAACTTTGACGACGAGTCAAGATAAGAAATTTCGGAAAAATCCGATTTAAAAAAAAATATATATTGCAAGCTATCTCAGTGTTTAGAGATGAATATAAGGCGATCCACGTCAGTTCAGCCGGTAAAAAAAAAAAACGTCCACAAATAATTTTGAAAAATCCAGTTACGTTATTGAAAAATATTCACCGAGTGTCGAAATTTTTTAAAATCTTTTTGACGTTTTTCTCGTTGAGTACCATTTTTTAACATTTTTCCATTCAAATAGCTGCATCTTCGGCAAGATTTAACGTATTTACATTTATAAAAAACGAAAATGTGCGTCTTTTTAAAGGCTTTCCGAAAAAAAAATTGATTAAGATTTTATTGAACAAGTTGAACGTCCGTTTCAAAGCAAAATTTGGAAAAATATTTTTTTTCTCAACAAAAGTCACTCGATATTTTATCTTAAAAATTTCCCTCGAGTTGTGAATAAAAAACGGATTTTTGATATTTTTTCTATTATGGGATTCCTCAACACCGTGAAGTAACAGCTATTTAAAAAAAAAAAAATTTTTAATTTATTTTCGATTGAGGAGAGTGGAGCACTCGGTGTATGTTTAACAGGTTAAAAAACCTGGTCACCTGGCTACCTGGTAAACATACACCGAGTGCTCCACACTCCTCAATCGAGAGCTCGACACCGAGGGGCGAAACGCAAAAGAGAGAAAACTTGGTCTTCAGCCGTCAAAGCCCAGAAAACACCAAAATTATCTAATGGCCAAAGAATGACCGCCAATTCATTCATTAGCGCCTAAAAATACAGACAAGACTGTACGTCACAACTATTCTTGATTTCTTCGTCTTGATACGTACACTAAAACCTCGATTATCGGTCGATAAAGGAGATAACCATAGCACATAACGTTATCGACTACGGGAGACAATCTTACGCATATCGCACCCTCCGTGCAAGACGGGTACAACTAAAAAATTGTTATTTTTTAGTTAGTTGTGGTTTCGAGTTGTAGAAGTGATCTACTTTGTCTGTGGAAAACGGGGATGCATAAAGGTCGCTCTCAGACGGCTAGATAAGGCGCGTGTCTCTCTTCCATGCATCGGATGCTGTGGCTCGTTCGGGAAAGACTTGCGATTTGCCGGGAATCGCAATTTTTTTAGTTGTACCCGTCTTGCACGGAGGGTGCGATATACGCTCGTGAACTTTCCCACGAATTTCGGGAACTCTCCGCATCGAAGCGTGACCGAGCTCGAGCGACCGGATAATCGAGGTTGACAGTGTATCAATCAAGTTATATCTATCCAACTTATTTGGTATCACTTCACAACTCTTGGATGAATTTTAAAACAGTGGTTCCGATGTACATTCTGTTCAATGCCGCGTAAAATTGAAATGTCAAAAGTAAAGCAACGGTCTGTCGGTACAATTCGTTCGATATCGGGGTGACGGCTGCGGTGAATCGGCAGGAAGAAACTTCCGGAACGACTGCAGCGCCTGACCTTCCGCAATGACTTCCTTGTCTCTGGTAAAACCCAGTTGCATTGACTTTCATTCAAGCGAGTGTGGGGAGCGAGTGAGGAGTGACTCGCGTGCGCCGGATGGCGGTTCGCGTGTCAATGGCAATGTCATGGAGAAAGAAGAAACATAGTATCGCGTCGAAATTGTAAATTATTATTATTACATAATAATAAGAATAAAAAAAAAAATAAATAAAATAATAATAATAATAATAATAATAATAATAATAATAATAATAATAATAATAATAATAATAATAATAATAATAATAATAATAATAATAATAATAATAATAATAATAATAATAATAATAATAATAATAATAATAATAATAATAATAATAATAATAATAATAATAATAATAATAATAATAATAATAATAATAATAATAATAATAATAATAATAATAATAATAATAATAATAATAATAATAATAATAATAATAATAATAATAATAATAATAATAATAATAATAATAATAATAATAATAATAATAATAATAATAATAACAATAATAATAATAATAATAATAATAATAATAATAATAATAATAATAATAATAATAATAATAATAATAATAATAATAATAATAATAAATTCGTATTATTATTATTTATTATATAAGCCAGCGAGCGTAAACAATACCATAATAATATTCGCTGGAAAGTATTAGAAAAAACAGATCGCTGAAAAATGAAAAATGCAACGTCATGTGAATATAAATGAACGATTCTTGAAAGAATAACATAGAAAATCGTTGAAACAGAGAGGGAATAAAAAAAAACCTTAATTATATCCGGTATTGGAAAATAATAGTTTGCTCATACACGATAACGGATCTAAATTCTCGATGAAGAATTTAATAATAGAATTGTCTGTCGCCTATGATCGACATTGCAAGAAAAAAAAGTAATAATCTATTTCTCGATTCTCAACAAACAATCGAGCAAATAATTTTCTTTCACTCGTTCGTTATTTTTTGTCAGAAATTAAATGTATTTAATAGCGTATTAAGAACGAAGGTTTCATTGTTCCGCATTTGAAGAATAGTTTCTCGAGGCACTCCGCATTTTACTTGTACGATGCGTTCAGTGGAATAATGGACTGCGAATCAATGGTGAATCGACAGGAAAAAAAAGAAAAAATAGGAAAAAATGTGAAAATTACGTTTAAGCCTCGAGCGACATACACATATATATATATAAATACACCCTGTACATCGCTAAAATACAAAATCGTGATAAGGAAGAGGACGAGCTACTGTGGACAGGCGATTAGAAAGCAAGGTCCTGGTTACGGTCCTGGTTACGTAGTGGATAAGATGGACGAGTCTTCAAACAATGTAGAAGTCGTGCATAAACAGATATTATTCAATAGATCGCTGTTTAAACAATGCAAACGAATCTTGTAGAGGTTCAATCGTTGTAGCGGGTAAAATATTTTTTTATATCCATTATAATATTTTATTTCTATTATTATCATTATTGTTATTATTAGTATTTCGATTATGATTTTTGGACTCATCGTGTTGATAATTCTGTTGTTTGAGCAG
>OZ020172.1:7082609-7190109 GCA_963971145.1 Sussaba pulchella
TGTCAAATGTTGTAACTCAAATTATTATTATTATTTTAAACAATCGGAGCCATTGCAAGGCCTGTAAAATCTGAAATTTATTCAACTCTCAGTCCGTAAACGTGGGTCACTCGTGCATTGCCGGAAGTTTATTTCACTACACGCTTAGAAAAAGGGTCGGGGCGGGGGGCAGATCCCGACCATATCCAAGATAATTGTATACTAGCAGACTATAACTTCCCCAAATAAAGTGGCCGTTTCCAGCGCACTCCGGCGGGCGGAAATGAACTTTTCCGCCCGCTACTGCCGGGCGGAAAAGATCCGAGCGTATAATTATAATTTTTATTTACGTCACCGGTGTCAAAAATCCTTCTGTTTTATTTCAGAAAAGAATACTAAATAATTTTTTCGAGAAAATAAAAAATTTCATGTTTGTTTGCCTTCTTGTTCATACAAAATCAAAAGTTGCATTTGGTCCAGTGAAAAGGGTTTCACCCCCCTGAAACCCCTTGTTTTCATCAAGGGTAGGACATAGAATACGGTGTGCACCACGGGCGGAAGGCAATTTCCCCTCGGGTGGCAACTTCACACTCGGCGGAATCGCCTACTTTCCGCCCTTGACACACAATGTGCCATTCTTGAATTTTAAAGTTTTTCGATCGTAAATTGATGAATCAAAGTTATCCGAAAGTTTCGTAACATGAATCTTTATGGAAATTTGAATTTCATTATTCCAAAAAGACCATGGCACAACGATCAGCTGCTGATTTCAGTCGTTTTGCTACGTCCACGGGAGCTCATAGATTATGGTGGAGAAGCGATTGTCTTTTGGGATTTAAAGAAGGATCGAAAAACATTTTTGTCCTGCTGGAATGTTGCTGGTCAGCCGTGTGTGAAAATCACAGGTATAATTTATGCAGAGATCGTGCAATGTACATTTGCTATCATCATTACCGTTACATTCATGTTCTTATGTACCTTCAATTTTAAGGTAGAATTTGAAAATTTGTGTGATGGTAACGAGGAAAATTTATTTAAAACTAAGACAATGTCTATTTTTATGAATATTATACCTTACTCCGTACTCCGATTTTCATGCCCAAAAGTAAAGCATTCATTTTTCTTCCAGAGAACCCTAATATTCTTTTTCATGAAGGACTATTTTCAAACTTTTTCGTTTTATTTATTGAACAATATTAATTACATCCAAAGTTACGATTTCTTAAACAAAATGGCGCGTTTTTCACGTTTTTGACGTTTCTATGATAATATTCTTAAAACTAATGATTATTTCCACACCAAAATAATTGATCGCTATAGTAGAATAGTTTATACGCTTCCATCGATTTTGTGGAATTTTTTAGAAAACTTCAGAGCATCCTTTAAAGTGCCAGGCACGAGTTACCCATGGTTACAGAGACAATCAAAACAAGATTACAGATCAAGAGGGCTAGAAAAATTATCTTTCTACGAACTTAGTCATTAGAGAAAAAAACTCCAAATAAGATCAAAACAAGTCCAAGTTTTATGAGAAAGAAATTCTGACAGATACAAGAAAATTCGTGTTTAAACTTACATGTAAATACCTGAATATTTCCGAATAATGTTAATCTTCTTCTTAAGTGAAACCAACAACAATCAAAGAAATGAATAAATAAACAAATAAACAAATAAACAAATAAACAAATAAACAAATAAACAAATAAACAAATAAACAAATAAACAAATAAACAAATAAACAAATAAACAAATAAACAAATAAACAAATAAACAAATAAACAAATAAACAAATAAACAAATAAACAAATAAACAAATAAACAAATAAACAAATAAACAAATAAACAAATAAACAAATAAACAAATAAACAAATAAACAAATAAACAAATAAACAAATAAACAAATAAACAAATAAACAAATAAACAAATAAACAAATAAACAAATAAACAAATAAACAAATAAACAAATAAACAAATAAACAAATAAACAAATAAACAAATAAACAAATAAACAAATAAACAAATAAACAAATAAACAAATAAACAAATAAACAAATAAACAAATAAACAAATAAACAAATAAACAAATAAACAAATAAACAAATAAACAAATAAACAAATAAACAAATAAACAAATAAACAAATAAACAAATAAACAAATAAACAAATAAACAAATAAACAAATAAACAAATAAACAAATAAACAAATAAACAAATAAACAAATAAACAAATAAACAAATAAACAAATAAACAAATAAACAAATAAACAAATAAACAAATAAACAAATAAACAAATAAACAAATAAACAAATAAACAAATAAACAAATAAACAAATAAACAAATAAACAAATAAACAAATAAACAAATAAACAAATAAACAAATAAACAAATAAACAAATAAACAAATAAACAAATAAACAAATAAACAAATAAACAAATAAACAAATAAACAAATAAACAAATAAACAAATAAACAAATAAACAAATAAACAAATGAACAAATAAACGGAAATAATTATTTTCATTGAATTTGTAAATACGATTCCAATATTATCTCCAATGCGCATATTTTCCGTTTTAATTTTCGTTCGTCGACCACAATTATTTATTTCAAAGTTGCTTATGCAATTCAGCCGAATAATTGCCGGCGTGCACGTTATTTGACGGTCGTACATGACATTCGGTCGTCGTATCGATGAAATGAAAATTGCGTCACGCGAATTGCAATAATCGACATTCGTACGGTTGGCGGTCGGAATCGGTATACCAACGACGACGATCAACAAGCAATTAAACCGCACTTTCCAACCTGCCGGAAGATGCTTATCGCGCGCGAGATCTCAAAATAAAAAAAAAAATTAAAAACACAATCACACACGGGAACCCGCGACCGCAAGGCACTGACGATGGGTCTCGATGAGGACACGTCGGGACAATTATAACAGGGTTCCATCACTTTACGGAAAAATAATTTTAATTGACCGTCAATTATTCGTCGAATTCGTCAATTATTTTCCGGAAAATTTTTCTGTACAGGAATAATAGAAATAAAAAAATTGCACATCAATCCGTCAACCAAGAGAGAACAATCTTTTTTTTTTTTTTTCAAATCGAAATTCAAATACGTCGATAAGCGATTGAACGATTTTTATTCAGATTTATTCAAACGTTCAATTAAAATCCGATGCTTCGAGAATCACAGATGTGCTTTCTAAAACGTATCCTGGTAAATTTTTTTTCTTAAGTAATAATCTTCTTTGATTCGAAAAATTAGTAATCAATGACGATTGAAAGATTCGAACCTTCGAACGTTAACGCCCGAACGAACGATTCAATTGTCGATAAACGTGTCACAAAAATGTTCGACTTTGAAAAAAAATTAAGTCCAAGACAATCTACATCTGGGAAAAAAAAAAAAAGTAAAATCATTACAGCTGCGAGCGCATAAGTTAAAATGTACGACCGGCCATTAATGGCCAATAAGTTACGTCTTTATACGTATTTCATTGACGGAAGTCAGGGCCGCATTGTGCTCCGGGCGTAATGTCGGTTACAATCGTCGGACTCTTTTCGTTTCAAGTGCGCTGCTGGTGTACGCGCGCGGTTCTCGCGTTTGAGCGGATAACCATCGACGAGGCTGGAACCACGGCGAAGAGTTTCTTTCGCGCGTGTCGATCGTTTGGAAAAATCGCGAGCGAGGGAATGCTCGAAGTCGGCAGGGTCGGCGAGACGTTGCCGTCGAACACATGTTAGAGGCCATTCACTGGGGAATACAACTTGTCTCCGGAGTCTATATAGAGCTATTGTAAAGTTGTAGCTTAATTGCGCTGCGTTAGGCGTTGGTGAAAAAAAAAAAAAATTTTTTTAAATGGTGACGAGAAGGTTCTAGATAATCGTGACCCACTTTCGTTGCAATAATTTGTAATATTGATTCATCGAAATTTACGATATTTCTCATTTTTGTGGATCAACCCTATATATTTTGGTGAGGGTATATATTAGATCCACATATGCTATGTATTGATACGTATTTATATTATTTTTAATATTATGTATGAAGATATAATAAATCACTTTGACATTTGACAATTTATTGTTTTAATAATCTGATTCTCTTTTTCATAATTTTCCCACATTTATTTGTATAATAGCAAATGAAAAATGTCGATTAGAAGGTTTGAATAAATCGTGATCGATTTCCGTGACAACAATTTTACAATTGATTCAACGGAATTTACAATGTTTCGTTTTTTTTTAATTAAAAAAAATTTTACGGCACTGAGTTCAATCGGCAGAAAATGTTACTACATGAAAAAAATTATTTTCCAGAAAATATTACGATTAAATTATATGTATTAATTTGTATTAGTATTATTATCAATATAATATGAAGTAATATGAGAGACATATATAATAATATAAATAATATGTATACATATGTATTCTCATTAGATATCTTAATATTATTTTTCAAAAATTGGTAAAAAATTGCCGTCAGAAAATAAAAATTTTATGTAACTAAGAACATATTACACATAACAATTAAAAAATGACTCATTGCCAGTAAAGTGAATGGACAATAACGTTCGTCGTGCGATCCAATGACATTAGCTGCACAGTGCAAAACATTGGCTCCGTAGTATTGGCTTTCATTCTCAAATCAAACAATCCCCTCAAATATAATCAAATAAAACAAATTTTCAATTAAAAAAAAAATCAATCATAATCAATTCGATCTCAATTTCTCGATCTAAATGAAATCAGTGAATATCACAATGGATACAATTCACACGTGAGCGACGATTAACAACCCATTTGCGTCGATAAAACCTCGATACATAAGCAACGATGAAAAAGATTAGCGAGAAAAAAAAAATTAAAATAAAATAAAGATAAGAAAAAAAATCGTTTGTTTTCAACGGTGCGGGAAAATTGGTCGTGAGGGAGGGATTCGAAGGCCGAAGAAGCACGCAGAGGAAAAATCTATTCTCGGATGACTTATATACACGCATGTAGAACGGTGGCATTGGTATCTTCTGGGTGAAGAAAACGAACGTACGAGCGAGAGAGATGAACAACGAAATGATAAAAATCGTCGCAAAGAAAATTACGAGTGAGATGGAAGAAACTATCGGAGGAGCGAAGAGAAGAGGAAGGGGGCAGAAAAGTTGTGAGTAAGAAAAAATTGAGCAAATGGGAGAAAGAAAATGTGGATATTGGATGAGGGAACGGACGATGCATAGAGGGTTTATTGTGCATGAACGAGAAAAAAAAAAAAAAAAAAAAAAAAAACATTTTTACGTTGATATACGTATATATATAGCGCGAGCAATTCTGATTAGCAGCGAACGCGGAGCTGTCGGATTACCGCGGGACTCCCGCCCGCCGAGGTTCGATATAAATGCCGGGAACTCGCGCAAAATCGGCTCAGTCAGAGCGGAAAAAACGACTCGATGCGAAATCGCGCTCCGAACACAGTAACGAAACGCGCACACGTGATATATTTGTTAATTCATTTGTTTTTTTTTTTTTTTAAAGAGATTTTCTTTTTCAAGACTGTAATTGAAGATGAATGATTTTATTCTTGTCACCGCCACGATCGGGTTGCAGATTTGCGATGTAGCATTATAATCCGATTTTTAATTGATTTTTTTTTTTTTTTTTGGTTTGGCGTTTTTGGGGCCGTAATTGGGATACAAGTGAAGTCGAGAACGTGAAGTGCGGTACATCGACAGTTTTATCGGCGTCGTTTGAATGTTTTCGGACAAGTTTTTTGAAAGATTGTGCTGGAAAAATTGTGATTTCGTTGATTATTTGTTTATTGATTTATTATTTGCATCATTTTCTTTGTCGAGGTAAGTTTTTCAATATTTTTTTATTTTTGTAAAGGGGCTGAAAATCTTAATTTACAAGGAGGTTGAATATACGGATTGTTGATCGTCAACAGCGGATATTTTCGGCCAGAATCGAGATTCTTTGGCAGAATGCCTGCCGTTTCTCGGGTTCAGTGCGGATTACAACGTTTTTTGACTTTTTTTTTTTTTGCTCGTATCAACGTGACATTCGTCTTTGGATGAAAGGTTTCGTTGTTTTCGGCGAGAACGATTGTTGCCGTCTCGAGCTATAATATTATCCGCGAAATTTTTTTTTCCACTCAATACCCTTCACTGTTCATTCGATTTTCGATAATCGATTAATCACAAGTCCTTCTTTCATTATTCTTTTTTTAATTTCTCAATAATTGAATGAAAAAAAAATATATACGAGCAAGACTAGTAAATGGAGGCGAAAAAATGTATATTAATCCGATAAACGTTTTGATTTCGGGATGGTAAAAGCCGTCCACAAAGATCTCAGCCATTCATGTAGCATATAGATTGCACCAGAGCGCATGTGTTGCGGTTTCTCAGGGTTTACTAGTTAACCAGAACTATCCGTGATCGTATTGTCACCCTGACGAACCCGCATTTTACGATCCCCGAGCTCCATTGTTTTTTATTTCTCGTTTTTCCGTTTTTCTTTATTTTTTCTCCAAGTACATTGTCACGGACGCGATAATTTGTCGATAATAAAATTCAATGTTAAAATTCGAAGGCTCAAACAATGTAAAATCACCAATAATAATAATAATGATAAATTAATTTTTATTAATAATAATAATAATAATAATAAATTAATTTTCATTATTTTTTTAAATTATTATTAATAATAATAATAATAATAATAATTATTATTATTATTAATTAATAAGAATAATTAGTTATTATAATTAATTAATAATAATAATAATAATAATAATAATTATTATTATTATTAATAATAATTTAAAAAAATAATGAAAATTAATTTATTATTATTATTATTATTATTAATAAAAATTAATTTATCATTATTATTATTATTGGTGATTTTACATTGTTTGAGCCTTCGAATTTTAACATTGAATTAATAATAATAATTAGTTATTATAATTAATTAATAATAATAATAATAATAATTATTATTATTATTAATATCATTATTATTATTATTATTATTATTATTATTATTATTATTATTATTGTTACTATTATTATTATTATTATTATTATTATTATTATTATTATTATTATTATTATTATTATTATTATTATTATTATTATTATTATTATTATTATTATCATTATTTTCTGTACATCTACAATATTGCGACCTATGGATCCATAAACCGGTGATAGGCACCGGTATTATATTTTATTACAAGATCGATCCGTGACTTTGGCTTGCAACTCGATCTCTCACGGTGTCGATCGGTTATAGAAATTCGACCGTCTGAAATCAATACGCTCCATACAAACCTTGATTATTCCAAAATTAACAAAATTCACTCGATACGAAACCATAATTTTGTTATTTTTGTGGTAAGATTGTGACCAATGATAACATAATTATTTCCAATTATCATAATTGATAATAACGGTTTTACGAATCGTTGCGTTACAATTATTATTAATCATAATAATTAATAATAATTGACAATTGATATTCATTCGTATTATTAATCATTGATTGATTAATTGATAATATAATGATGATAAGAATAATAAAGGTTATTCTTATTATATTATTATTATATTAAAATAATAATAATTATTATTATTTTCGTTACTATACGACTTTTCGATATTTCTGTTGTTGTTTCTGTCGCGTCAATACGGCTGCAGTGTTGTAAAATTCTGGGCATGATTAACCCTCTGTCCGCAATCTGGGTAATTATTGGCACAAGCCGAATTTTCCAATCAAATATCTTCGAAATTTGAAAACGCGGGGCCTGATTTCCTTCTGTAAAAAAACTAGGTGTGGGTCAAATATATCAAATAGGATCTGAGATAAGTTACAGATCTTTCGCAGATCTCTCAAGCGTAATTTTCTGAGTCAAAACATCAACAGGCCATTAATGACCCATATTACGGACGATGTCCCTCAATTTAGGATTACGTTATCAGCTAAATTATTTTTAGCTGATCGATATTTCGAAGTCTTTCAACTACAGGAGCCCTTCTCCGAATCCAAACGTCAAACGTTGATTTCAAATAATATCGATCAAAATTTCCTCGACTGTATTGAAAATTCTTAAATAATAATTTTCCCGATCATCATTCTCGTGTCCCGTGTGAAAATATGAAAAGTCGGAGAACAAAATTAAACCGACAGAATGGAGCGATGACGATGAGGGTCAATGTCCTCAACGTGAATCACGCAAGCAGTGACATTGAAAAACATAAACAACAATTATAGGATCAAATAAATAAATTAAAAAACAAAAAGAAACAACCAAACAAAAACAAAATACAACAAACAAACAAACTAGCATGTAACAATATTGGCTGTTAGAGCGGATAACCGGTTACATTAGATTCGATTAAGGCGGTAGGATTGTTGATCGTGAAAGATGACCGGTTCCGTCGTGAAATTGAATAATGGCCGTGGGGGTAGAGGGTGGGGGACGATTAGGCGCCGTATTCGATAACTCAAAACACTCAAGAGCCTCGCTGCGGAGATATCACCAGACAAATACCTGGGTGGGGAGGGTGGCGGGGGGGGGGGGGGGGAGGGTTCCCGTGACTCGTTCTTCGCGACAATAATTTATTTATCAGCGTAATTTGCAACGACGTGTCGTTACAACTTACTTCTCTCGTGACGGAAGCTAATCAGAAAATACGAAATGCCGACGACCCAGCTGCTTTGTACGACTCTTAAGGGGTTACATACAGTTAGAAGGCTTTAAAAAGACGGATTTTCAAGAATTTTTTTCGCGCAGACTATTCAATTTATTAATTTGAAAATTGGTGTACATATTATAATAACCTTATAATATATTTACATATTTTTTATTTGTAAAAATAATCATCGCGAATGTTGCTATCGCCGATCTCCTAGAGCTCCGCAAAAAAAACCAATTTTGCGGTGATCACGATATCTCTGGACCGGATTATCTGAAATGAAAAAACCAAATAAATTTCGTTAATATAATACATTATCTAGTATTTAATCGAAGGAATTAGCGAAAAAATATTTTTTGACAAAATGGCGACTTCTCAAAATAAAAGACTCGATTTTGAACGAAAATTTAAGCCTTAAATTGTTTATAAAATGAAAAATATTTATCGGAGAAAAAAAATCTTCGATTAATTACTAAAAAATCTAGTTAAAAAGGTTGTGTTAAAATTTGAGACTGATCGGTTCAGCCGTTTTCGAGAAATCTTGATCACCGATTTTGAAAACATAGTTTTGAGAAAAACGCGTTTAAAGTTTCAAAAGCGTTTTACATGTGGTAAATTTCGTTTTTTTTCAACTTACATGGAGTAATCTATTCCAGGGCCATATAATAATCCGTTCGCATCGTTGGCAGCTTCTAATAATTCGATTTGATGCTGTTCGATTTTTTGAAAATTACAAGTGTATGTAACCCCTTAAGGGAGTCTATTCAACGTTCCACATCACGGTTCGAGTGCGGGACGAGGGTGTATGTTTCGTCATTTTTTTTTTTTTTTTAACAAGCTGGCTCAAAAAAATCTATAGCTATGGATTGAAATTTTTTTTATTAATTCTCGTGGTCAATATATACATATAGAAGAGTGTAGAAAATTATTTTTGCTAATATACAGCACGGCTTGCGGTATAAGCCCCCTCTAAAGTGCACTCCGGCGAAATTGTTGCTCCGCGGTTGACAGCGATTAAGCCATACGGTTTATTTGAGGGATGAAAAAGAAAAAATAGATTTAGAAACTAGACATTTAGTTTTACATCGCCACGTAGGGAAAAATCGATATCACAAAAAAAAAAAAAAAATGGCGGACCGGCGAATCTTTTTTTTCAAATTTAACGAAATTTTCTTATTGTTTATTTAAAAAAAATATAAGTGGACCTTTTATAAGAAAATAGCTACGTGGCAACGTTGAGACTAGCTTTTTGAACAATTTAAGACTTAGCCCATGCACATTGGATGTATAGTTTTTTCAAAATGTTGCACTGGAAAAAAAAGTATGCGTGTCAGAGCAAAACAACAAGATACTAAACGGCCCTAGTTCCCGCAGCAGAAACGTAACGCTATAAGAGCTTCACTACATTGCCGAAACAGCGTAATGCTATTCAGCTCTCTATTTAGTTCTCACAACGGAACAGGCCATCTATCAGAACTTTACGTTTAGTCCGCGGGACAAAATTCCCTTAATCCATTTAGCTATTACAGCTCATTGCAGTCTACTGACTGTTTGTTTAGCTCTCACGGCGATCCGAATTTCTGAGACGGCCATTCAGCTGAATAGTTAGTACTGGATTGCTGCAGTAACCTAAAATAGTACTGACCGGTAGAGGGCTGGCTTCGTTTAGCTGTCGCAGCGAAGTTAAATCGCTCGGACAGAATTATTATTTTTTCCAGTGTGGCAACCAGATGGAAAGAAGTAGTTTCGAGAAAAACGCATTTAAATTTGCCGCTCGGCGCGGTCGCTTGGAACCGTTTAACAGGAAATGCCGTGTCGTCGTCAATTTTATAAATTTCGTCAAAAAATTTTGTGAGAGCATTTTTAACACATGCATTTTCCAGAAATTGAAAAAAAATCCCAAAAAAAAAATTTTAACCGGGTTGTGAGGCGTTAATATATAACGGGTTGCTTCAAGCGAAAATAAAAAAATGTATGGCAGCTCTTAGATTTGACGGATATACTGTCAGAAAATATCTGGCCATATTTGAGCCCAATCGGACGATTTTGAGAGGTTCCGCTGTTAGAGGAATTCGTTCTTGTCGAATAACGATTAATAAAAGTCTATTGTTTCCGGTTGGATCGATAATCACCATATTTGTATACTCATCGCTCTTTTTACTTATCCACTCGTACCAAATCCAACTGAAAATTATTAATTTATCACGCGATCGGTATTTTGGGTTAAAAACACTTTTTTAGAGTTTTTGATGATCGTTTTTGATGAAAAAAAATTTAATTGATTAGTTTCATTCGTTAATTTTAAAATTTCATTGGTCCAGTTATTGATTAATTTCATCAATGATTAGAATAACTGAAGGTCGTGGACGTAAAATACGTTAACTCTTAAATATTCGAGTCGATGCTACGTTATTTAGATGAATTGCACGATAATCGTCAGCAGAACGGTGTAAACGTGGTATAAGATTCCCGGATGTGTTAATTAGCCGGTGTCAAGGAAATAATGTTTTCTTCCATCTCGTGCCCAGCTCTAAACGATAGTTTTGGACGTAACGAAAATTCTCGCAATGCGTAAATTCAGAACTATTTTTGTTCGGTCAGTCACAAAGAGTGGTGATTTAGTTCCATTCGTTTTGTAACCAATGACGACTGCGGAAGCTGTTTTACCATAAGCCATGTACATGACCATGTTAAATACATACATTTATGACTACTCAATTATGTAGTGCAAAGTTTCGAAATAATTCATGTATTATTATTCTATCAAGGACCATCGTTCCTCCAATTTTAGAGATTTTTTGGCAATTTTTGAATGTCCATCCTGTAAGACGTTTCATAACACGTGGAAAAAAACTTGTTGCATCGTTCATCGCGTAAGTTAATAAAAACTGTTGGAAAATTGATCGTTATCAGGCTACTTTGTAGTGAATTCAATTCTGTGCAAACAGTTTTGAAGTCAAAAGTTTGAAAATTCAATATTTTTATGACACAGACATGGAAATCGATTTTTGAATCGACTTTACTCTACGAATAAGTGAAAAATAATTGTTTTCTTCGGAGAATGAGCTTTTACGAGCTGGCAATTGAGCATTATTCGATTTAGGCTACATTTGTCTAGAAACATTTTTCGTAGACAATTCAATTGTCACGAAAATTTATTGTTACATTTTTCTCGTAGAATAATGGGTTCAAGTGTAAAACTCGTTAAAAGATGAATTTCCATCAAAAATCACTTTCAAAATCCTTCGTATTCTGAAAATATTGAATTTTTGGTGTTCTGGCTCGTAACTTTTTTGTTGAAAATCAAATTTTTACGAAATGATATCGAGACGATTAATTTTCCAACTGTTTTTATCGACTTACACAATGATTAATGGAAAAAGTTTTTTTTCCACGTGTTATATAAACGGGAAAACAACCCCCCCCCCCCCCCCCCCTTCCCTGCGACTGGCAAGAGAAAAAGCCTCTAAATTTGCTCGGCGCAAAAATTTGTGTTATGTCAAAACCAAACGTCTGCGACTGGGGACGAGATGGAAAAAAAATAAAATTGTTTTTTTTTTACACAGTCTCGTGTCTATTTTTTCCGGCGAAAGTAGGGTTCATACCCGTTGATTTCATACCCTATTGGATTTTTCGAAGAATAATTAGTCGCCCAGCCAGAACAATTATCAAAGAATAGAGAAATCGCATTTCAAACGAGAAACTTTACCTCGAATCAGCGCGCAGTAAGAGTTGGACCGGAAAGATCAAATCAGGCTTAACATTTTTGTTTTTGTTTTTTTTTCGGAATCGATTAAGACCTAGCCGCAATTGAAATTCCAAAATAACCCGACTAAGAACCACTCTAACGTATGCCCATTATTTTTTGAAATTACGCGTATTGACTCCAACGTGTATTTCTGCTGCTCATTCAAAATGCATTCGGGCTGAGGACACTGGCGTGAAAAAAACGCCTATACATATATAATTTAGACACGTTTTGCGCGTGTGCATGCAACACCGGGATCGTGACGGCCTCAGCAAAAATGGCTATAAAACTTCTATGCCATCAATCAACGATGGTTTATCACCGGAAGCACGATAGATTCGTAGGAAGCAATTAGCGGACTCCGATGAGGGGCTTAAGGCCAAATACCGACTTCTCAGTTATCTCGTTTGCTGTTGTGACCTATACATGTCATGAAGAAAAGCTAAAAAAAATAAACTGGGGAATTTGGCCGAAAGAAAATATTATTTTATGATTGAAATCCCGGTTGAATACAGAAGTACATTTTTATTATGCCACATTTTCATAAAAAATCAATGGAACATTTTTTTTTAAATTCCAATCGAATTTCGTTCGCGATTTTTTTTTTCACGAATCAATAAAGTTGCATTCTTTTTGCAACGGAGCAGGAAATTCAACGTCACGACGGTGAAAAGTTGAAACTTGTAATTTGCTTTGTTCTTTCTTTTTTTTTTTTTTCGTAATCCTTACGAATAGCGGATGCAACGTCTCTCACGTGTTTCTTGGCGATAACGATGTTTGAGTGGACGATAGAGCACGATGGCAGGAGACTTAAATAGTCCATCACGGCGTTTGCTCGTTGTTTGATTGGATAATTTTTGCTAGTTACTTCTTACGAATTCCTTGCTTCAGGCTTTCACGGAAACGTAAGAAAAAATTATTTTGTTCCAGTCAAAATATTCGGACTGGTTGGGGAATAATAAAAATAATAATAATAATAATAATAATAATAATAATAATAATAATAATAATAATAATAATAATAATAATAATAATAACAATAATAATAATAATAATAATAATAATAATAATAATAATAATAATAATAATAATAATAATAATAATAATAATAATAATAATAATAATAATATTAATAATAATAATAATAATAATAATAATAATAATAATAATAATAATAATAATAATAATAATAATAATAATAATAATAATAATAATAATAATAATAATAATAATAATAATAATAATAATAATAATAATAATAATAATAATAATAATAATAATAATAGTTATTATTATTATTATTATTATTATTATTATTATTATTATTATTATTATTATTATTATTCTTATTATTATAATATTACTATATATTATATTATATTATTATTATTATTATATTATTAATAATAATAATAATTATTATAATAATAATAATAATAATAATAATAATAATAATAATTATTATTATTATTATTATTATTACTATTATTATTATTATTATTATTATCATTATTATTATTATTATACTAATTATAATTATAATTATAGAAAAATGAATGAAAATTAAAAACATGCTTTGATACTAAATATCGATTACAGGAATCCATAATCGCCGGCAAATATGGTCGCGCAGGCGAATTACTGGTGGAAGGCATTGCAAAGTGGCGACACTCAGGGTGTAAGTATTTATCAGTTTATTCATTCGAATCGTCATGACCATATATCGTTCTTGATAAATAAATCAAAAACATCGAAGAAGTCTTCAATCGAACGAAACATTAACTTCTTCGTTCGAAGAAAAAAAAATATTATGCTTCTTTAGATTCTGTATTTTTACGACAAATATTTATGAAGTAACTTTCGCGACAAGAATGAGCTCAACGTTTTTCTTTTTCACGCGCTGTAAAATAATTTGACTTTGTGGCTTGTGCGGAATATCGACAGAAAAATATAAACATACATAAAGAGATAAACAAGTATGCGCAATGGATCACGCACTGGAGCGATTGTATTTTTCGTGATTTATCGCCGCTGACTCGAGATGAGTCTCACACTCGCGTGGGTTTGTTATTATCGGTCGTTGAGAGTACGCGTCGATAATGCACAACTTTTTTCACGAGTGCGATTGGGAGAACAAAGACTCGGTAAGACAAATTTTTGCGGTCTGATGACATTTTTTTTGGATGCATTAGATGTCGTTGAAATTTATTTTATTTCTTTCACGAGTTTGGTTTGTTTTCGACAAACTTTTATTTATTTATTTTCTTCCATGATTTCGTATTTTTCTTTACTGAAGACCGATTTTGAAAATATATATCGTTTGGATACATTGTTTCCTGATTCAATAAGTTCGGAGAGAGTTAGTTATACTCATACTATAAATGCTTATATTTTATATACGGGGTATTCCCTACGAACAGAACCCTTTTTGCAGCCAATGTTTCTTTATTCCTTCGAAATTGGAAGGAGTTGAAGCATGACTCGAAATAGTGGTTGACTCCAAACCTTAGGCTTCTAGGGTTACTCCTCATTATACTCCTGTAAATCGGTATTTTTAATACTTTCGAATTTTCGAGGCGTGGTGAGTCTTTATTACTGAATTAAATTGATGTTGTCACGAGTCCTTTGGATCGGAATTTTCCCGTACTTTCAGATCAAATTTTGAGACCTCAGTATCAAAAATGTATTCTTATGATTTGAGGCAAAAATCACAAAAAACATCATATCTCGAAAAGAATTATTTTTTTTTTGGTCCCAATTTTTTGTTATCTTCCCATGATTATTCTGAAGATCCTGTATGAATTTCGTGATGGAACTCAGAAATTTACGGTACCCAGATATTTGGGAATATTATGAAAAATCAGAAATATCCGTATTTCTAATCACGGAATTTACTATACCCGAAAATAATATGGTATAAACATTTATAATATAAATATAACTTACTTATCTGCACTATAAACGTAATAAATAATATTATATTGTATATTGCAGTGATCTTCTATCACAGCCTCAAATTTTCGAAAAATTCCGAAAAAGACTGAAACTTTTTTTCTATTTAACGAAAACACAGGAATTATTTCTCTAATGAGAAAACATCTAGACAATATGTTTTTTTTACAAAATCGGTTTCCTGTGAAAAAAGAAAAGTTCCTCGAAAAAATCTCATGAAAAGAAGTTGGGGAAAAAATCAAACTCTAGTTTTCCATATAATATAAACATTTGTAATATACTGATATAACTCATTTATCTGTACGATAAACGTAATGAATGATGTCCGATCAATAATACGTTATATATCATATATTGTATGTTACAGTGATATTCTATTACAGGCTAACATTTCCAAAAAATCCCTAAAAATACAAATCCTGAGGTTAATTTTGCTCTATTAATTATTGAAATTAAAAATCTTCAATAATTGTCGTTGCAGATTCTTGCTGGTTTGGCAGCCCACTCGGGTCAAATATCCGTGGGATTGTCGCAGGGTTTCAGTGCGGTGCTGATACCAAAACTGTTGGAATCAAATTTCGCGACGGTGTCCGAAACTTCGTGGATAGCGTCTTTGGGAGTTATATCGAATCCTTTGGGAGCCCTGATAGCGGGATTGTCGGCGGAATGTTTCGGACGTAGATCCGCCATCGCACTCGCCACGCTTCCGCATGCAGCCGGTTGGCTGCTCATAGCCCTGTCGACGAACGTTCCCATGCTCTACGCGGGTCGTTTTATCAGTGGGATTGGAACGGGAATGGCCAATGGTCTCTACCTCTACGTTAGCGAGGTACTGCTGATTTTGAACCAATTACCGCGTATTCGATGCAGCTGAATCGATCCAATAAAAAGTGTTTTCTTCCGTCGTGGTATCTTTTTTTCATGAAAAATGAGAACGGTTAACTGCGAAACCTCAAGACGCATTCAATCGTTTTCACTTTGCATCCGAAAAATCAAACACGATTGAGAAAAACACTTTACAGTTTTTGTTACCGATCGAGCATTGGCACATCGTTTCAATGTCGGTAAAGAAATCATAGAAAATTGACGAACTTATAGTCAATCGAATGGATTTGTATAAAAGAAAAACTGCGCGTGCGCAGTACGCGGTTTCTTGGTTAACCCCTGAATGAGGTATTTCCCTCATACCAGACACTATTTAGTTTTCAGTCGATTGCGTTTAATTTAAACGGCCATAGCAAAATAATTTTTCAATAAATTACTTGAAAAACAACCAATTGGATCATAAACTCATCTCTAAGACGTATTCCAGAGTTTTGTTGAATTATTTAGATGCTTTTTATGCCGAGAGAAAGGAAAAACCGCACTTTTTAAGATTTGTGCATCCAAATAGACAGTATTCAGACGAAGGGTTTAAGTTATCGGGTTATCGCGTACAACCGAATCAACGGATTCCTCACCCCAATTAATCTGCAGGACCACCTAAATCATTCCAAACCATACGACAGCTATTATACTGAGTAAACTATTGAGAGTTGGAATTAGTCCGTAGCGTTTTTTTAAGGGGTTACATACAGTTAGAAGGCTTTAAAAAGACGGATTTTCAAGAATTTTTTTCGCGCAGACTATTCAATTTATTAATTTGAAAATTGGTGTACATATTATAATAACCTTATAATATATTAACATATTTTTTATTTGTAAAAATAATCATCGCGAATGTTGCTATCGCCGATCTCCTAGAGCTCCGCAAAAAAAACCAATTTTGCGGTGATCACGATATCTCTGGACCGGATTATCTGAAATGAAAAAACCAAATAAATTTCGTTAATATAATACATTATCTAGTATTTAATCGAAGGAATTAGCGAAAAAATAATTTTTGACAAAATGGCGACTTCTCAAAATAAAAAACTCGATTTTGAACGAAAATTTAAGCCTTAAATTGTTTATAAAATGGAAAATATTTATCGGAGAAAAAAAATCTTCGATTAATTACTGAAAAATCTAGTTAAAAAGGTTGTGTTAAAATTTGAGACTGATCGGTTCAGCCGTTTTCGAGAAATCTTGATCACCGATTTTGAAAACATAGTTTTGAGAAAAACGCGTTTAAAGTTTCAAGTTTGTCCCACCCGCTGTGCGGGTAGTGCGCTATAAATAGCTATAACTTCGGTTTGAATGCTTCGATCGTTATGAAATTTCGTGAGAGTATTCTCGAAAGTATATACTTAAATAATATGCAATAATTAAAAAATGACTTTTTTCATCCATCACAACTGTATATAACCCCTTAATAATAAATTGTTTATTAGAAACGGAATTGGAAAATTATATTGTTTAAAGTATTGGCCATTGCTAGCCACTACTTTTTCCCATCTTGCGGGTAAAATACGAATTCCACGTCGGAAGAACGCCACGTCTTTACATGCAATCCTCACAATTTTTTTAAATCTTCGTAAGAAGCAAGAAGCTTATTTTTTATGCTCGAACAGGCCATAAGTCATCTATCGAAACAAGTGATACTGTGAAGGAGCAATGTCTGGAGAATACGGCGGGTGAGGTAGGACTTCCCATTTGCGCGTTCCCAAGTATGTTTTGACCGGTTTTACGACATGCGGACGAGCATTGTCGTGCTGCAAAATCACTTTCTCGTGTCTCGCGAAATATATCGGCCGTTTTTCATTCAAAGCACGGCTCAAGTGCATTAATTGTAGTTAGTGGCAATCACCAGTGATGGTTTCATTCGGTTTGAGTGGCTCATAATTCTTCATTCTTTATCTTCGAACTTTCCCGGCTATCCTCGTCTTCCAAGTCAATTCACCACTTTTCGACACTACTTTCCGACACGTTTGCTCAGCTAAAGCATGGTCAACACGAACTTCCAGTAGAATATGATGATTTTTAGCTTTTTCATATTAAAGTTATGAAGTAGAACTCTTCACAAAATAGTATATTAAGCAACGAGTGCGGAAAGTCGGTGAATCCGCCTGCCCGCACGAGTAGCTTATACTATTTTTCTTTACGAGTGCAGGAAGATGCCCGCACTAGTTGTTTTTTTACTGTTTGGAACATACGTGATCTTCCACGGAAAAAAGACAAGTAATGTGAGCATTTTTACGCAGCCGTAATAAAAACAATTCATGCCGAACGAAGTTCGACATATTCGATAAAGTACAAGGTTTTGTTATTCTCGCTCCGACAAATAATATATTTTGAAAATGACGGGATGATCCAAGCTTCCTCTCGTCCAAGTTTTCACGCGTCCAAGCTTCGGGTGTCAGACATTCCTCTCGTCAGATCTTCCACCCGGTGACTGGCGCGCCGTCTGGTCCGATCTTACCGACTCAGCTCTACTAGGTACCGACTGTAGGTAACCGATCAGTGGTACTCAACCTTTGGCTTCTGAACTGCGTTTTCAATACACTCGGATTAGGAGCCAAAGGTTGCGAGCCACTGATCGGTTACCTACAGTCGGTATCTATCAGAGCTGAGTCGGTAAGGTTGGACCAGATGCTGCGCCAGTCACCGGGTGGACGATCTGACGAGAGGAATGTCTGACAGTGGAAGCTTGGACGGGTGAAAGCTTGGGCGAAAGGAAGCTTGGATCATCCCTCATTTAACCAAAAGAGAATGGTCCCTTATGAACCAATTCCCAATAGATTCCTGCAATATCGACGCAAAAAACGACATTAATTGATGATTTTTTCCTGTTACATTTTAGGCAGCAGCTCCTCATCAAAGAGCATGGCTCGCAAGTTCTGGTCCGGTATTGGTATCCTTCGGAGTCCTCATGATCTACACGCTCGGTGCGTTGACCACGTGGCAGAAAACGGCGGCCATTAGCATCGGTCCAGCCATCCTCTCTCTGGCGCTCACCAGGTGAGCATCAACCCTCGAGATCCAATGCTCAATGATTTTTTCCAATGATTTTTACGCGGATTTAAGGTCTTACGTGATAAACATTGGAAAATCGCTAAAATTCTTGTAAATCGGATAAATGTTTACCACATAATTTAATAGTTATCAATTCAGGAGTTTAATACAATCTCTTATGGGAAAATAACTTCTGCATACTTTAATGGTTGCGAAACGAATAGGACAAAAGCGCAGTAGGTTCTGAAAAAATTATATCGTTAATATTTAGGATCAACACATTGATTATGCTTAGTTTCAAATGAATCGGCGAAGTGATTGTCAAGAAATTAATTAAAGTAATGAGGCGTATCGCCCGAAACCGTCGAAACAGTTGTATCGTTACTCCCAAAACGTTAGTTAATCACACGCCAATATCTCAAAATGAAACTTCAACTATTATTAAAAGTGGTAAATTGACATTTCTAAGTGTTAATTTATTATTAGTTCAGCCATTCGTAAGGCCGAACATGTACAACATGTTCTGGATTTGTAAATCCACGATTTACAAGTCCACACCCATTTTGGA
Source organism: Sussaba pulchella (assembly GCA_963971145.1). NCBI lineage: Eukaryota > Metazoa > Arthropoda > Insecta > Hymenoptera > Ichneumonidae > Sussaba > Sussaba pulchella. The sequence goes on from OZ020172.1 coordinate 7,102,433, forward strand.
CTAACTTCATGCCCAGCATGACCTCAATCCTCATCAACCTCACAATCATACGATTCAATTCCACAGAATGCTTCCGGAAACTCCGGCATGGCTGGCAACGCGGGGTCGCATCGAAGAAGCCAAAGAATCTTTATTTTGGCTTCGCGGTCCGGGAATGACAACGGAAAACGAGTATCGAGAATTGTGCTCGACCAACACGAAACGCGAAAAACAAAAATCCAATATCATCGAGGCTCTGCACAGCCCGAGCGTTTGGAAACCATTTCTCATATTATTCGTTTTCTTCGCGCTTCAACAATTTTCGGGAATTTACGTCATACTGTTTTACGCGGTAACGGTACTCGCGGATGTCGGAATAAAGATGGACGGATACGCGGGAAGCGTTGGACTCGCTCTGGTACGACTCGTGTTCTCGTTGGTCGGCGTTGCCCTGGCCAGCCATTTCGGCAGACGCACTCTCGCCTGCGCAAGTGGACTTGGAATGGCTCTTTCGGCCGCCGGTGTCGCTATGTCCCTAAGGTTTGAACACTTTGTCCATTACTTGAGCGAACAATTTAATAGTTGACCATTGAGTAGGGTGGTTCTTAATTGGGTAATGTCAGAATTGCTTTGGTATCCTCCTTCAAAAGTAATCGACATAAACAGAAAAAAAATTTGTCGCTGTCGGGAATTTATCCGATAAGTCTAACCTAGGGCGACAAGCAATCGAATTTTATAGGGGAAAATGCATGCATTTGGAATTTTGTTCGGGAAATTTTTGATTACTTCAAAACTATACATGATAAAAAAGTTTCCTTCGACCATTTTGTAAAAAATTTGATAGTCTACAAAAAAGGTCTCCTGTAAAATTTCCGTGAATCTAATATTTATTACGTAAAAATGGATTTTCATAGCTGGCTAAAAAAAACCGTTTTTCGCAAAATACGTAATAAATATTAGATTCATGACAATTTTACAGGAAATTATTTTTGTAGAGCATCAAATTTCCTACAAAATTGTCGAAGGATTTTTTAAAATCATTTATAGTTTTGAAGTAATAAAAAATGTCCGAAACAAAATGCCAAATGCATGCATTTTACCCTATAAAATTCGATTGCTTGTCACCCTGGGTTAGGCTTATCGGACAAATTCCCGATTGCTACTTTTTTTCTATTTATGTTGATTACTTTTGAAGGGGGTTAAGAAAGAAATTCCGGCATTACCCAATTGAGAACCACCCTACCATTGAGTCACCAGTTTCAATAATTGACCATTAGAATACCAATTCAAACTTGACTTTTCAGTCATTCAGTCGATAGTTTATTGGCAGATGGGGAGTTCGATATTCACGGTCAATAATTCAATAGTTTGCTTTTTGGTGAACGGTCAACGGCTCTAATAGTTAATTACTGTGTCGCCAATAAAAAAATAAATATTTCCGGAGTTGAATTGATACTTCATTACCTGGTGAACAATTCTATAGTTCACTATTGAATAGACAATCAACGAATTAACTAGTCGACTATTGAGCCAATTGATGAGTCGCTGAAAAATTTGGGATTTGATTGAAGAGGTAATTTCAGTATCATCACTTCAGTAGCTAACAGTAGGAGTCGTCAAGTTGAAAATTGTCTTTCGAGTAATCGATTCGATAGTTAACAACTAGGTGAACAATCTAATAGTTGACTATTGAACCAGTAAAGGAGTTTACTTCTATATCACCGACTTCAAAATTCACCACTGAACAATCAATTCAATAGTTCTGATCTTGCTTTGGGCTATCGATACTATTGTTTTTTGTTCGCGGCTTTGGCGAAGTTCGACCTAATTTTTTGGCTGCATTCTTAACATTTGTGTATTGCATTCTCTCGAAGATATTGGCTCGAGTTCGAAAGAGTCGTACATCAACGATGTTATTGGATAGCAACTATATTTGTTTCTTTTTTTTCTCTTGGAAATAATTCGCATTGCCGATACTTTTTCGTCCGATCAACGCGTTAAGAGTTGACTGAACAAAACAAAATCGACGATCTTCCAATTATTAAATCGTGAAAAAAATTCCACCACAGCCTGGGACCGAAACAGGAACCCCAGAATTATAGCCCGATACGTTATCAATTACGCTACCGTCATCCCGACGAAACTTCACAATTCGGATCTTTACGCCAGATACTAATTGTTATGGCGGATTTTTTTTCACGATTGAACAATTTCAATATCGTTGATTGTGCTTTATTCTGTCAACTTTAAATGGGTTTGATTGAACAAAAAACGATCGGCAATGCAAAATATTTAGAAGAGAAGTAACAGAAAAAAAATATAGTTGCTATCCAATTACATCGGTAATGGAAGACTCTCCCGAACTAGAGCCAAGCGTTGAATGTAGAAACGTTGAGAATGTAGCTAAAGATTTAGTTCGAACTTCGCCAAAGTTTCGTACAAAAGATAATCACTTCAATAGTTAGAGTTCAGTCAACGATTTCACACCGTTGCCAGTTTTGTTTTTTCAATCCAATCGTTCTATACCTATCGAGTCAACATTTCGAGGTAACCCAACATTTGGGATGGTGACAGTATGCCTCGGGGCAGTCTGACTCGGCGCAGTCTGCCTCGCCACAGTCTGCCTCGGCGAATTTTAACAGGTCTCCAGTCCGTCTTATCGACAAGAGATATGTATCATTCCTGTTTGTTAAAACTAGATGCGCGCGCCATCGACCGAGCGTGCCTGAAGACGCGTCTGATCAGTGGATCTCAACTTTGTCCCTTCGCACATACATTGTAATGCATAAGTATAATGTATAATTAGTTGAGTGCCACTGATCAGACGCGTCGTCAAGCACGCTCGGTTGATGGCGCGCGCATCTAGTTTTACCAAACAGGAATGATACATATCTCTTGTCGGTAAGACGGACTGGAGACCTGTCAAAATTCGCCGAGGCAGACTGCGCCGAGTCGGACTGCGCCGAGTCGGACTGCCCCGAGTCGGACTGCGCCGAGTCGGACTGCGCCGAGTCGGACTGCGCCGAGTCGGACTGCGCCGAGTCGGACTGCCCCGAGTCGGACTGCCCCGAGTCGGACTGCCCCGAGTCGGACTGCCCCGAGTCGGACTGCCCCGAGTCGGACTGCCCCGAGTCGGACTGCCCCGAGGCATACTGTCACCATCCCCAACATTTGACCAGCCCTCTATCAACGCCAAAAATTCAATCATCGTCTGTCGAACGATAGAATATAATAACAGACCGTCAAACGACAAACGACAATTGGCTATTTAATCGGAATGATCATTCCCGAATAATTGAGATTGTACCCAAACAATGAGTCAGCTGTCCGACTGATTATCGATGTTTAATTGCATTTTTAGGTACGTCGTTCCCTCTTGGACGCCCCTCATCTGCATCGCTCTTCACGTTGGCTCTTCGATGATCGGTTATCTCACTCTACCGTGGGTCATGACGTCCGAACTTTATCCGTTGAGATTTCGCGGAGCGGCCGGTGGCCTGACGACCAGCATAGCTCAAATAATGACGTTCGCGGCAATAAAAACCTATCCCGACACGAGTACCTATTTGGGTCTCGAAACGACGATGTGGATGTTCGCGTGCGCCGCTCTCGCCGGTGCTGGTTTTGCCATAACGGTACTTCCGGAAACGAGGGGTCGCAGTTTGGATCAGATCGAATGCCGATTTTTGGGCGATTGCCCGAAAAATGACAATGCCGGGTGCGTCGTGGAACCGGAAATCAAAAACGTGACGCTCAAGAGATTCTCATCGATCTCGGAAGAAAAATATTTAAATATATGCGCCAATGTTTTTACGTATGACAATTTTTGTTTCGACATAACGAACGAGAGGGCGGCAAAAAATTGTGACGATTTTACGATCGGCGTGAGGGAATGGAAACCATCGAGCCGCGATCACGTGAAACCGGTTATCAGCACCATCACGCTGGAACATGCCTATCTCTGATTGATAACTTATGAGATTATTTTTTTTTGTGCATTCTTGAGCTGATTTTCAAACCCAAACGAATTTTTCATGATCTCGTCATTACTTTAATAATTAGGGTTAGAACGTTTTTGTAAATATTTTTTAATGTAATTTTATTGTTACGATACGGATTGGTGAATGATGCTGTTTTTTATTCTGTTTGTTTGTCTTTTTTTTTATATATTCTATCGATTAAGGCTGTATTATTTTTGCAAAACGCACTTCGTTTTTTTGTTTTTTTTTCCCTTTATTTTGGAACATTTTAGCATTCACCGGTTGCGACGATTCAGTATTATATTTTAGGGATAAAGAAAAAACATTCCTGAACCATAATCGTTTGAATAGGTACTGTGATCGATCGAACTCAGTGAGTTACACATATGTTGTTGTCGTTGTTGTTATTAAATATACGAAGATTTTAGAAACGCGTGTGACGTGACGTACATGGAGAAATATAGAATTAATTTTTTTTTTTTCAAATGAACTTTATCTGAACATGTACATATAAAGATGAAATGCTTGTGTGAGAATCAATCGTTGAGTGAAATATATTGTGAATTGTCATTTTTATACATCGCTAAGTTAACTTATTTATTGTACGGGTCGCGTAATTAGAATAAAACTGAAGTGTCAAATAATATCGACGTGATAGCTATTTAAGAATTATTCCATTGCAGCTCATGGCATTGAGGACTTTCGAAAATTGTACGAGTTGTAGCTCATTTTAGGGTGGCTCTTCGGTCGAGCCGCGGCAAACGAGAAACTTAGTGTTCGCGAATCTATATTTTGAAATCTATAGGCAAGATTTCTGGAAAACCACTCAACCGATGTTGTTCAAATTTGGAGGGTTTTGGTGAAAAAAAGTAATTTTGAAAACATGAGAGAATATTTCGCCGAAAAAAACTTGGTTCACGTTCGTATAAAAATAACTAACGAAAAATCGAGCCAAATTCTTCAAAACTATTTGAACTACTTGATATTTGCCAGAAAAAGCAAAAAATCTTTCTCTTGAACTCGAGTTACCTTTTCCAAAACGATAATCAATTTCTCGCGATTTCGAACTGTTTCATTAGGAAATATCCTGCCTACCATAACAGACAGCCGTGAACAGCAGAATAACTCCGCCGTTTCATGATAATTTCTATTAAAAATTATGTAGAAGCTGTTTCAATGAATGCACTGAATAATCAAAACAATAAATCGTCAATATCGTAATTTACTTTGTCTAAAAAAAATATTAAATTTTAGGCCTTATATACGCGATTTCGCCGCATTTCGGAGGTACTTTTCTAGACGCGGTTAAAAAAAATGACGTATGTATTGGCAACATTTTCTTTACAGATCATTTATGCACATGGTTAAGTATATGGGGCATTCCATGGCAAACCGGATAGTCGCGTACCCTTGACTCAAAATGTTTGCCCAACGATTTTTCACATTAAGGTACATCGAAAGAAAAGAGACACATGTTTCGGGGTTTGCCGTTTTCAGCCCCCGCTATTGAGATGCAGTAGAATGAAGGTTTTCAATTATTGACGATATTTCGTATTTCAAATCGATATATCTCAACAACCACCATCGATAATTTAAAAAAACTGTTAAGCTTTTTCTTTTGTTTTTGCACGGTCTATGCGATATAAACAAGTGCAATTATGTTGCACCGTTTGAACTATTATTAGTTAACAATTAATCGACTAAACATTAAATGTCTAAAAAAAAACTTATTTTATTTTTCTTATTTTTTTTCTCTGAACTCTTTGAATAAAAACAAAACGATTAAGACCACTCTCAACATCCCTATCGGCTTCGTTTAGAAGTTACAGCTTTTTTTGTCACGAAATGAATCCAATTAAACGTGTTTTTCATGACAAAAAAAGCTGTAACTTCTAAACTAAACCGATACCCAAATTGAAGGAGGTTTGAATCGTTTTATTTTTATTCAAAGGGTTTAGAGAAAAAAAAAGAAAAAAAAAGGTATTTTTTGAGATTTTTAATGTTTAGTCGATTAATTGTTAATTAATAATAGTTCAAACAGTGCAACATGATTGTACTTATTTTTATCGCATAGACCGTGTAAAAACAAACGAAACAGCTTACTAGCTTACTTACTTAAAATTTCATTACTCAATTTTTTGTCGGTATTTTATTTTTTATATTTTTTTTGTCTCATTAAAATTTTTATTTCTGTGGTTCACACGATAGATAATAATACTAAGAAATATTTTGTAAAAATTTCAAAGCGCGGTATCTATAATAAATGCAATCTTACCTCATTTTCGGAATTTTTAAAATTGTTTAATTCTGTAAAGCTCAAAATATATCTAACCGTTTAGGCTAATGGAATGAAAAATTAAAAAAAATCAAACATTTTGAAATTTTTCGCTAATATAAGGTCTTAAATTTCTCGGCACACTTTCGTATTATCGATAGTGCTGGCCGCAACCTTCTGATAAATACGGTTGTATCTTCGGAGTCTACATTTTCTAAATAATATACATGTTACGCAATCATGAGTTATGATGTGTAACCGAGAAGTTGAATTTTGTCCCACAGATATTAAGTTTGTCTACAAGATGTATCGTATTTTTTTGGCTGCACGGAACATTTCAATCCCAATCCTTGGTCTCTACCTCGACAATGAAAACCATGGTAGCCAATCCCAACCCGATTGCAAGAATTTTGAATGCAAATCCCAAATGTTCCAAACTCAGTGGTTTCAATTCCGGTTCCTGGTCTTCAAGCTCTGGCGATTTTAGAATTCTCATTTGGCTTTGGAATACTCTATCGTGCAGAAGATTCAGGATGCCACTAGCCGTGAGTCTTTCAAAAACCGTATTGACCCTTTCCAGGAGTTGACTCAACTTTTCTTTCTCAACCGGTTGACCATTTTTTCAACTTGTCTTTTTCAACCGGTTGATCAAAATGACAGAGTTACGAGCAAAGAGTCATTCCGATACCACAGAGTGCAGCAGGCGTAGGGCTCAGTTTCGTTATTTCAAGGAGTTATTTCACTTGGATTATCTCCCATAAATGTCAAGAGAAACCATGATGAATCCTCACAGAAAGTTCAAAGTTACGGCGATGCGCATGTATATAAAATTCCTTCATTCTTCATATATCCAGAGGCAATATTAGGAACGATCCATAAAGAAAAAAAAACTAGAAATTAATCAAAAACAAAACCGTTCGAGCAGTGTGTCAATATTCTTCTTTTGTTCGTACATAACCGTGGTAACAGAGTTCAAGGAGACATTCATTGTCGAGAATCGATACAAATTGCAATGACATTTTAAAATAAAAAGCTTGTCCACGTACACCTCGAAAAAGAAACTGTAGTGCATGCATGTGCGAAGGTCTTCGTTGCGACTCGGTTTTCTGTCGGTAGCTATCACGCGAGACCTCCGCGAGCTTCATCGACGGGGTACCGGTTGGTTTTTTTTCTCTCTTTCGACACTCCTGTGCTTTCTCGACCAACCCGCATCGGAACATTCCATTTGGGCGTAATTGCATTTTTTTCATAAATTTGAAACATCGAACACTCGCGTTATTCCACATCGCTTAGCGATTGTAAACGTTGCTGAAGATGTCCTCATACTCTTCTCTTTCGACACTTTCGTCGCCTCGTTACCCATGATTTCGGGTGACACCCAGTAGATGAATAAATGGCTGAATAAAAGAGGGTGACGAACATGTTAAATATTTAATGCCAATAGTTCAAATGGCATGCGAGCACAAAATGTCTCACGCGGTTCGAAAACGCCATTTTACTGATGTAAAATGTGGCACGTCATCCTCTTGTTCTTTGACCTTCGAATTTCGTGTTCCGACATGCACGTCTGAAGTTTGATAGTCTTGCTGAATGACACATTTCCGAGGAAGATTTTTTCAAAAAATTACAAGCAAACTAGAATAAGTTAATTGATTGATCAACTTTGATGCCATAAAATTTTTTCATTTTTCGAACAATTTCTGTTCTCGCTTTCCCTTAAATTTTGCTGAATCGATGTTGATAATTTTTAAATATGAACGAGCATTCAAGAACAGACGAAATTAGATTGGAGCTAAATTTTTTGAGTGGCTAAAAATTCTATGAGATTTTTGATTTTTGAAAATTAAAGGTGACCATTGTATTTTCTATCAGCTTCGAGCGAAAGATATCTTGGAAGTTTAAGCTATTCTGCGGATTATACGAATTTTAATTTGACAAATTTGACAATGACGGAAATTGTTGAATTGATAAAAGACAGAAAAGCTATTTCACCTACATAAGAATCACCTTCTCGAGTGATTCTAAATTCGAAATTATTTTGTTTCGATAAAAAATGAGAACAGTTGACTGCATTGTAAAACTAAACAGTTAAGGGTTCTCGTTTTTCTTCTATGAAATAAGTAATGGAGGAGAACGTTACTTTTCAAAGATTAGCTATCTTTCTTTTGTTATTGTTGCAATATAAAAGAGACAGACGAATCGATGAAAAAAGGGCCGTTCTTGCGTGACGTAACTGTAAGAATTATGAGCTGCGCATGTGTGCTTGATGCGGAATCAACGTGCCGCCATATTTTCTCGTTCTATATGCTTGAAGGGAAAGCGCCGTGTTAACTCCTGATACTAACCAAAGAAGAAAGCAGGGAGACTAGAGGAAAGGAGACCGAACTTGCCCAGATTTTACTTCGAAATTTGTGACAAAAATCGGAAGGACCGCGTAGTTACAGAGGAGCGGCGCTAGTCCCGGCGATTCCCTGTTCATATATCACGTGATGCGATATGGGATTGGTTCTCATTGCGAAAGCATACTGAAACCGGTGAGTACTGTTTTGACAGATAAATCGTATGCCGTCATTTTTTAAATAATGTATTGTGTGTGTCTATTGATTCATTGAATTTTCAAAATCGTTATCATCGACATTCTGTGTATAAATAGAATCCTTAGATAATATGATTGGAAAAGTGAGTTTAAAAATGAATTTCAATTTGAGGTTAAGTTTCCTGAATATAATAGAAGTAGATATTTGGAGATAGACCCATTTAAGATAGTGATTTGAGATATTAACCATGCTATTCTATCCTCCGCCTCCTCATATTATTTTTTATGTTATTGCAAATTATTTATTTATTTTGGAAAACTTATCGAATACAAAAAAGTGCCTAAGCGCTGTGTGGTTGACGGGTGCAAGTCTGGGTTGACGTCGGGAAATCAAGCGGATTAAACTTCCCCAGATGGGGCGAATTCCATTGTTTTTGGTACCAAAAGTAAGTAAATTTAAAATGTTATCTATTTTGAATACAATTAATTATTTCCAGCGAGACGTCACACGAACGAGACAAACTTATATCACTCATGAGCAAAGGAGGCCTAATGTTCCCAAGCAAAGCGCTCTTTCTTGCAAAGAGCTTATTTGGCGTATTGGATAAGCTAATGGAGAGCGGCGGGTCCTTCGGTCTACTCTCTTCAAATAACTAGATGCAGCCAATTACAGACTCAAAACAGTATTCAAGATCGTTAGGCGTTTTTCATATACAAGCAAGAGTTTATCACCCTCTCACTGACGATAAGTATACATTTCCTTCGTCTTCCGACGCAATACAATACACTAAGATAACTAATTTTGTTTGTTTTTTTTTTTTTTTTTTTTAATTCAAGGAGCCGTGAGCATGGATACTTTGGCCAAAAAAAAAGATAATTTATTTAACAGAAATATATATATTTGTAAACAAGATATAATTAGAACTGTATATTTTTTGCCTTAATCTTGGAAATAAAAAATGAAATATTTTGTACTGAAACAAGTCAACATTTACTCCTGGCTACGGATTGGCAGTCATTCAATTTCCATATTTTACCATTCAAATGGATACATCTCAACTTTCACACGTGTATCTTGCGATACGAAATATTTAATTCCGTTAACATGGGAAAACGATTTTTGCATGAAAGATCAAAATATCTGTAAATATCACAAATAATAATAATCCCAAGCGGGCGTAGATCTGAAGAACAACTTTCGGGAAAAACTAAGCTATCTGTTGCTTCGTTTTGCTTCCGAACAAATGTAACCTCATTTCTCGCCCAGCTGGCTCACTGGCTCCGTCACAGAACCATAGTTTGAAGATCAGTTAACAGGAGCGCTGCCCACAAATATTCCCTTGTCTCGTGGTCTTGACCCGCTTTGGGACCAAGATTTCGTACCCATAGTTCGTTCTCCTTTCCTCTAATCTCCCTGGAAGAAAGATTCACATGGAACTACCGCTTCCCATGTTAGATTTCGGACGGTGCGATTAGTGTCGCCTTTTTCTGTTAGATGGCGTTACTGTTTTATCAGTGTAGCGGAACACGGAAGACATATCCTATGGCAGCAGAGATGAGTAGGGAGATTGATACAGAGCCGTATATCGGCCATTCCGGCTGCTTCTCATTCGTTGGTCGTGCATAGGCGACGCCTCGTGGTCGACGTGGAAAAGACGCCGTCGTTTTTGCTCGTTTAGCGTATACCGGGTAGCCTAAAGCAAATTCTCGGCCGCATTGAACCGCTTGCGTACAGGCATAGCTCGGAGTGGTGTGTGTGAGTGCACGTACAGGAAGGCTGGCTAGGATGTATTGTAGTAGAGGGAAGGATTTTCGACGCCGCCGTGAATATCTCGTTTCGACAAGCGTTCTTGGCTTGCCGCGCAACGATGATCGAGCGTTGATGTATTTCCCTTTACAGTGTCTCCGTACATCGATGTTTTTGCATTTATTTCTAACTCATTCTGGTTATAATTATATCGCGTATTCGGTGAAATTTATATTTTTGAACTAAATTGTTTAGCATATTATCGAAAAAATAAATCTCCATTGATGGCGTATATTTATGTAAAATTTCCGAGATAAACGATTATTGCAAATATTATTTTGGATTGAACACAAACCTTTGAAAATTAAGTCTGACCGATGAAAAGCTTATAAATAATCGAGTCCATTGATATTTTCATATCAGGTATAACTCACAGCACTCCTGCCTTCTCAAGAGAACACAATTCACTCACGTTTGCACAATCTTTATGATAACTCAAGAACCAGCTAAGATTTTCCGTGGTTCTTGGGCTTAAATTAAAGATACAAATGTAGAAGTGAGGCGTGAGAAATTTTAAATAAGAAAAAATTAAGTTTCTCTATAAGTCAAAATCAAGATAGAAAATTTGGGCATAATCCTTAATGATGGAAATATATTCTTTTTAATATTAATAAATTCAAACATCCATAAGCTTTTCAATAGTGCTTGCAGAAATTTCTTAGCGTTTTTCATCTGAAAGATGTCGACGTTCAAAAACCAGTGATTTTTACGAGCACGTTTGTGGCCTGATAATGTTCTCCGGTAGTGTATAAAATAAAGAATTACTGTTTTAATATTCTGTTTTAATTTTCATGTCATGATCAAAAGTTTTTTTTCAAAATACAAAAAAAATCATTCTTTATTAATAAATAAATGAATTTGAATTATCATTTCAAACTTCACATCCTTTATATATTTCTACTAGCCGAAACAAAATGTCCACGGCCTCACAGAAAATGTTTTTTTTCTGAAATCGGCTCTCAGTCAGTTTCGATGCTTCTTCGGCAATCGAACGTTAATCTCGTAAAATTAAAGTCCTCTAAATGAAAGAATGAAAATGAAAGAAAAATAAGTAATGAAATTAAATGAAAAATTCACGGGTACGCCTCACTATTGAGATTGAGAGCTGAAATTTGGAGGATCTTCTTCTTACCTCTTCTTAGAAGATCTTCTTAAAAGATGTCAACTTAAGATTTTTCAAGTGGAATACATTTTTTTTTAATACAAATAAATTATATAATAATTTTAAAAAAAGTTGACAGGTACGCCTTAATATTAAGATAAAGCGCTAAAATTTGAAAGATCTTGATTCTTTGAGGTCACTACTAAATTTTGCAACTAGGAAAAATTAAAAAAAAAAGTTAACAAAAAAGTGAAAAAAGAAAATTCACGGACACGCTTTATCACCATATCATGATGGAGAGCTTAAATTTGAAAAACGAGTTCTTTTTGAGCTCAACTTTATATTGTTTAAATAGGAAAAAAAAATTTCAAACGTCGATAAAAAAATATTCAACACTTTTCAGGCGTCCCTTAGTGTTAAGATAGAGAGCTCAAATTTACAGGTCCAGTCAATCGGGTCTTTCGGGAGGTTTCCGCAGCTGAGGACAGTTGGGTCAACATTTTTGCCCCCGAATTTCTTACATCAATATATATCGAAAATGAAAAGAGCCGAATTCCAGCGTTTTTTATTTTGAGCCCCTGCTTTTGAGTACAGTCAAACGAATTTTTTGGACTATCGACCATGCTCCGTCATTCAAATCGAATTACCTCAGCAACGGTTAGTGATGACTTAAAGAACCACGGGTGTTCTTGAACGCTCTATACAATGAAAACATTTACGATTATGTTGCACAAATTCAACAATTACTCATAAGCGATTTAAAATTGAAAGTGAAATAGGACAAAAAATGTACCCTTAATTCAAAAAAAAATTTTTTTTTTCAATCAAACGGAATAGAAAACTTCAGCCACCTTGAACTATTTGGGCCGACGCTTCGTTCGGAAGCTATAGCTTTTTTTGTCATAAAAAACCCGTAAATATACGTATGCTATTTGTAAGAAATTGCATGAAAGAAACGTATTCTTAATTATTGAAATTTTTTTTTTTCCCAATACCTTTAACGAAAACAAAAATTTTGAAACCCTGCCGAACTTGGGCTGAGGCTTCTTTCGAAGGTTATAGCTTTTTTTGTTATAAAAAACCCGTAAATATACATGTTTTAGTAGTCAAAGATTACATGAAAAAAAAAATATCCTCAATTATTGAAATTTATTTTTCTTCAAATTCCTTGAACGAAAACGAAAATGTTGACAACCAGCCAGACTTGTGTCGACGCTCCGTTCTAAAGTTATAGGTTTTTTCTTGACAACCGGGTAAATATTTACGGGTTATTTATGTCGAGTAAAAGCTATAACTTCCGAACGAAGCGTCGGCCCAAAAAGTACGGAAAAATACGTATTCTTGTATCTCTGAAAAGTATCAGAATATGTTCATTACTTTCATATCCCCGAGTGACGGTTTTTCCAGGGGGCCACTCGTTTTATTTTTGCTCTGCTAACAAAATTATACACGGTACAAATAATTTGCTACGCATCCCTACCCTCCCAAAAAGAGCCTTACGACATGATTTTTCTTGTGTCGCTAACCACTCGGCTTCATTAAAAACCTAATTTTGACAATTGAAACCTGGAGGATGCAATTGATTCTCACTATTTTTAAGTTCCTGGCTTTATAGGAAAGTTATTATAATGATCCCAAAAATCAATTTTTTGGCAATTTTCATGTTTCAAGGCCATTGGGATCATTTTAGCCAATTTTGAGCAAAATGTATATATGTGTGTATGTGCGCGCAGGCGCGGGGCGCGCGCGTGTGTGTGCGTGTGTGTGTCTGTACGCACGTACGTACAGACTGATCGATAATGGAATCGATGTGTTCTGCTCTAACTTAGAGCTGATTCGATTGTTGTCCAATTTGGTATCGTTTTTTAGTTTTCTGAAGAAAACATAATTTAAAAATTTTACTCGCAAATCGAGAAGTTACTTGCGCGGCTCGTAAAGAGTCACACAAAATAAACATAAATAGCTGTAGGGATTAATAGCCATAGGCATTGCTTACCATGGGCACTAACCATAGGCCTCCCAATTTTTTTATATTGTTTCCCGATAGTTCAAAGTGCAGATTTTGACGTGGGGCGATTAAGTCTGAATTTGCCCCGTCGGATATACTGTGCGAGTTTTCCAAATTTAATAATCTTTGAAATTCAATGAAAAATAATAGACACCACTTATACCACTTTCTACAGAGGAACTTGAGGAGTACTTTCAGAAAAAAATTTCATTCAAATTGAAGACCAGCCGGGGCAGAAGTGGGCGGATTTTTCCAATAAAAAGACTTTTTTGCTCATTTATTCGTATTTGTTTCCGTAAATCGTACTCTACTCGTTCAAGGTTCGTGGTGAGTATTCATTTTTTTAGTTATCAAAATAATTAAACGTAATGTACATTTTCTCCCCGTTTACACAATCTTGTATGTTATGTTCAATTATTACGATTGTATCAAAAACAAATTACAATCATTCCTGTGTTGCATTGTGCCGTTTTGAGCCGAAAATTAGTTCGATTTCATATTGAACGTATAATTTTTATTCAAGACACGGGGTCAGACCATAATTTAACAACATAAATTCTTGCTAGAAACCTTGAACGAATAAAGAACTATTTTTGGAGACGAAGGAAGGAAAATGCCCAAACAAAGTTTTTGACTTGAAAGAAAAATCAAATGTCAGGGAATTAAAATTTAATCGGATTTCTCCAGATGATTGTATGATTAACATTTCGGAAAAAAAAAATTACCTTCGGGACTTGAACCTACAAATTTTCAGTTCCCACGCAAGCACGCTACCACTGTAGCTATCACGGCAGCTCGAATCGGATGCTATCAATATCTTTTAAATTTATTATTCGTGAACGGTTTTCCCCGAAATAACCCAGATAGTGCAATCTATTATTTTTAATCCCGAGAAAGAAATTTTTTTCAAAAACATTTTTTGCTACATATTATTTCCCTATATCTAATTAAAATCAACCTTTTTTAGGCATTACTTGATCCATTTGACGACATTCAAGTATTTCACAGCACGCATCGATTATGATGGGTCAAACTTAGCCAGTCCGAACGCTGAACCTCGTTTGCCTACCGATGTCGCGCAGCCCCAGCTGTTATTAAAGGCGCTCGAACGGTCGAATCCGTTCCTGAGTGTGCCACCCGTTAAAGACGCCCCACCACAACTTGAACGACGTTCTCCCCACTCCCTTGAAAATGCATGACGCCCCACCACGCCGCCACTTACTTGACAGTGGTGGGGCGTCATGCATTTTCGACGAATGAGAAGTAGTTTTACCCCCAGAGAATAGGCCGCTGTATCAATCTCCCTACTCATCTCTGATGGCAGACATGGAAGCCCTGCCTCTGTCGGCATCTTTCTTGCGCTCACGCCAGCGTCCTGTAACGTGCTGTAACGCTTGCACTCTTTCACCGATGCGGCAGCTATGCTACCGCGAGATATGCTACTCTCTTCGCTCATTATGTCGGCTCTCTCCTACTCACGCTCCGGGGCAGACATTTCAAGCACCGCAGCCAGAGAAATAACATGAGGAACTGAACCGGTTGGTCCGAACGTCTACTTCGCGATGGTAGATTTTTTTTCTTTCGATCCATTCTATCTATTTTATAAATATAATAAATTCGGAATATTGAATTTTCGACATCAATAATTCGTTAAAATTGTTACAAAAATCCATCGATTTGATACTTTCAATTATCTCGATCAATTCAGTTTTTTCCCTCTTGGTTCTCGTTTGTATAAGATGTGCTTTGAGACTAAATAAATTCATGATAAAAAGAATTAATTAACCCTAGACAAAAAAAATCTTTCTTCTCGGAGTTAGCTCCGGTCGATCGGATCGTCGAGAAAAGCTTTCCCGACGTTTGGAAACTTTAGGTACGGTTTCGGTGGATCATCTCCACTCGAAAAAAAAGTTTGAAACTGTACATTCATGCGTTTTCGTTTATTGAGAAAAAATACTAAATTCTATGGATACATTTGGTTAAATTACAATTTTTTATACAAGCGAAAAGAGGTACGACCAGCAGTAATTGAGCAGAGTGTGTCTTATCGTATCTGGTCCATAATAAAAAATAAAAAAAAAAAAATAAATAAAAAATCGATAGACCATCTGCAGAGTTGTCCATGGGGCCGATTTTATTTTTAAAATCTACTGGATTCCGTCGCGACCATTTTGTGAGCGGAAAAACGAGAAATTGACAATTGATATTGGATAGGTTTGCGCAAGAAACATTGAGAAAGAATCTGATATAAGGCAAGCTGAGTGCAAACCAAAGCGGGAACTCTTGTGAAGATCGAAACGATGAATTTAATAAATCACGCAGGATTTCTAGGCCGCCAATCACGAGTTGCCCTGCTACGTATAATCAAGTTTACACTTTGATAGCTCGTTCGATGACTCGGAAACGATTGATACGACAGAATCATAAGAAACACAACAATCACGCATAAGCATCGATCTCCTCGCGCTCCAGGCAATGTGCTAGTCACGAAATTATCACGTTGATTCGCGGCCCTCGGAGTCACCTGCCTGGAAAGATATTTTTGAGAATCGCAACAAAGTCATATCGTACTCCCATGATTTCGTCAAACAAACAACAGCAAACATAGGGTTATTGTGACAAGGCACGGATTTTAAATTCTCACGAGGTGAGACCCAGAAGCAAGGAGCTGGTTGGTATCGATCATGAATGTCGTAAGCTAAATTTAAGAAAAAACATTTTTTTATTGTTGACCTATTCTCTCAATTTAATCTATCTTCGGATACGATTCCAAAAATTTGCCATCGCTGTATCGAAGGTGGCTACTTCGATAATGAAAGTAATCGTAGCACATCCCAGCCCGATTCCAAGAATGACAAATGCAAATCCCAAATGTTCCAGGGTTAGTACTTTTACGTCAGGTTCCTGATCTTGTCTTTCGTAGGATTCAAGTCTCCTCATTACGGCGTCGAGCTCTACTCTATACCGCACTTCCAGAAGACCACCAGCCTTGGCTCTCCGAAAAATCTCATTGACCCTCTCTTCAAGGGGCCAATGGGGACGCATGAGATAAGCAGCATACATATGGCCTACAGATTCCTGGGACACGTGCAACTTTCTCTCTGCTGCATAATCTAAAATCAAGAGGTCTTCCGTCACAAAAGCAGCTCTAGAGTCGTTCAATTTATCCTCCGGGAAGACCGTATCCATAATGTTAAAGTAACGGCCCTCGAACGCTTTATCGTAAAACAATTCCTTGTACCACGGAGCGCCATATATCTTGTAACCAGATCGAGCAAGATCCTCAACGGTATTGATGGTTCTTAGGCGTACGTCTTTCGTCAACAGCGCCGCGAACACTCCCGAATAAATTCCCTGAATAGTTACCACAAGTATGAATAAGCTCGCTAGGTAAATCCTCGGAGCCGTCTCCCGGGGTACTCGTTGAAGCCCTGCATTGCAAATCAGTAGAACGATATCCATAATCGATAAGACCAGAGGTCGATTCAGCCAGAATTTAAAAAACAACAGTGTAACCATCAATACCACGAGTACACCGAAACGGGAACTTTTGTCAAGGACGGAAAGAAGCTTCTCGAGCTGTGTCTTTTTGCGAGGATAATGAGTCATAAACATTAGCTGAGCTTCGGTAATCCATTCGGTGATAGCATCTCTGTTTGATGGTGGAATGATAGGGGTCACACCAATGTCACAGACTCCATAAAAGATGAGCTGTTCCATACCGATCCCCTCGTCCACATTTGAGTCGAACGAATATGTTGAATATGGTACTGACAACAGCGTCCAATTTGCATTGAGGGAATCTATGAGAAACTGAGCGCTAACGTTTCTTGTTCTTTCGAGTAGATGTCGTGTGGACCTTCCGTCCGCGGACCACCCCAATTCTAATTCATAACCGACAGCGATAACTTGGTAGCCACCAACGTCTACCGTTTTGTCGAAATCGAGTTCGTCACAATCTGCCTCATCCTCGCGATATTCTCGAACGAACAACGTCCAAGGATGACCGTTCACTCCTTCGTAAGCATCATCTTCGTGCCACGAGTTAGGCGCCTTACTCGTGTACGGATTGAAAGTGTATATCAACCGACCTCTCGTTTGATGTAGACACACGAATTTTGAATTCAGCAGGTCCCAAATCCACGCTACCCATAGTATTTGAGCAGCGTTCGAACATCCATTTTCCGAATCGGTCAAGTCGATGAAAAAAAATGAAGCCATGTGATTCCACCATTTTGAGTACGACACTTGTGCGAGAGTGTCATACAGAGAAATATCATTACTTGTCGTAATCACGAAAACCTGAAGTCTGTATCGAGCTCCTGGATCCATCGGCCAACCGCCCGCTACCCCGGCAGTATCGTCGACCATTGCCATCGGAATCGGAGTGTCTCTCAATGACACCTTTGTCATGATTCTCCCAGCCGACGGTCCAGTGACTCCCACGGTGCTGAAACGGTCTGTGTAACATGATTCCAAGATTTCGATCTGAAAAACGAATGATCAGTCGTTACCTTGAATCGCTCGTGTATTTATAGTATACGAATCAGTAGTAAACGAACGTACCAATGCCTCGATGAGTGGCGATTCGTCCACTTTGGATGTCTTGATGATTGATCCAGCGGAATTTATTTTGGTAGCAAGTACCAAAATGCAAGCGGCCAATTTGATAAGCTGCATTGTGAAATTGGATTTCCTCTCTGTATCAAAAGGACGTCTAATGCTGTTTTCGTTTGTTGAAGTCATGCACCATGACCACGAGGTTTCGACAGCTGAACACCGGATAAAATAACGACTTTGATGAATGCGTCAAAGCCTTCAAGTCGCGATTCCACATTAACGTTGATATTTTTTCCCGTGAAGTAAACACAGCGAGCTGTAAACTAAAACAATTGCACTTATTCTCTTGTATTTTCACACAGGTTATATCTTTTTTACGCTCAAGGGAGCGAGCCATTGAAACGAGCCGACAGGTGAAAGTATTATTGCGAATTTTTCTCAAAGGAAGTTATTATCGATTTTTACTGGAATATGTACGGTTGACCGAAAACGATCTGTCCGGTGCATTCAAATCCAAATCAAGTTGCGAGTTCAAACTTGCGAATCGATTCCTCCGCGTTTTAGGGATTGTACGAACTTCCCCATGAGGATCTCTATTAATGAAGAGGCAGAAAAATTTACAATTTCTTTCTTAACAGCTGGAACTTTGTAAAAAATAATCGTCTCGCAATGGAACAGGAAGCGTTTTGAAGCTCAGAATGTCTAGTCTCGAAATTTCATAAAAAGCAATTTTTTTCGAGCATAACACATGGCTTTATCGGGAGAAATGTCGTGAAAACATTTTTTTAGAAGTTTGTGCTTTTCTGTAAGTTGCCGCTTCGCTGGCAAAAAATGTTCCCGACTCAATCAATGCCAATCTCATTTAGCCTGATTCTTTAGATTCAAATTAGTTTTTTTTTTGTTTTTCCGGTACGCCATCTTGTCGCTGAGACATTGGTCGATCAGCGAAAAAAAACCTTTTCTATTTGATTAACAATATCTTATATGAAGCAATAACTGTACATCGAATTTATTCGCAATTTTGAAAACTTAAATAAATCTTCTATAGGCCTTGTTTATTGTTTGCGAGTTAATACGAAACATCGTCCGATAATAGTGCAACTTTGTACCAAATTTTAGTCCGATACTTTGAAAATTGCGCGGGCTAGATACCGCACGACGATTTTTGAAAAATTTCAAAACGACATAAAATATGAATGGCTTCATGGATTTTGCCAAAATTTGGTACAAAATATCTTTTGATAATAGTACAACTTGGTGTCAAATTTTAGTCGGATATCTCGGAAATTGCGCGAGCTAGGGAGCGCATAGCGATTTTCAACACCTTTCAAAATTTTTTAAAACAGAAGCACTGCATGGATTTTTTTTAAATTCAGTAACAAGCATTTCCCCGTAGTTGTACAACTTTCTACTGAATTTGAACTTGATATCTCGAAAATTGTTGAAACTAGAGACCGAAAAATTTTTAAAAAATTTTTTTAAGTATCGTAAAAACAAAAGAACTACATGGATTTTTACTAAAAATTCAATCATGCTATGCACCTTGAACCCTTTACATGAGTGACAAATTTCAGCTGGTTATCTCAAGCCGTTCTCAAGTTGTCAACGTTCAACCAACACACACACACACACACACACACACACACACACACACACACACACACACACACACACACACACACACACACACACACACACACACACACACACACACACACACACACACACACACACACACACACACACACACACACACACACACACACACACACACACACACACACACACACACACACACACACACACACACACACACACACACACACATACACATAGATCCGGATATTTTTCTGAACATGATTTTTAGATGTTTTGGAATATTCTAAACACGTTTTCATGAACATTTCGAACAAAAAAAATGTCACCAAAACAAAGTTTTCTCTACGAGGAAGCAATACCGAAAAATCACTTTTTGTCGTTATTCAAAAAATCTGCCGCTTCCTTGCGAATATTGCTGGAAGTACAAATGGTTGCAGATTTTTTCGGCTAATTATACCCTCAATAATCTTTCATAATTTTTAATTGGTACGCCCATCCGTTTTTGTTGCCCGATTGATCAAACTTTAACAAAAATTGAAGGAACGGGTTTATTGCTTTTAAATCATCGTTTTATAATTATGGAGATCAAAGAAACTTCGTTTTTTTTTCCACTTTGGTATCAAATACTCAACAAAATTATCTTCAAAATTCAACAAATTCTTCCGAAAATTATTTAAAAAACCGTAAAGTTCTTCCGCGCTTTCTTTTTTTTGCTGAGTGTAGTATACGGGTCAGTAATACGCAAACGAACATACCGATGCCTTGGAGAGTAACGATTCATCCAGTTCAAGGGTCTTGATGATTAATCCAGCCAAACATATTTGTGCAAGAGGGGTCGAGCAAACGACACGATGAATGCAGCGAGGTGCATCAAAATAAGTTCCCTTTCTTCAGTGTCAACGAAGGTGGATCCGCACTCAGCTGGAGAAACTATGTAATGCGCGAACCGTTCGACTAGACAGTAAGGGCTGGGAATGGACAAAACCGCTCGAGCAATGTGTCAATATCCGTATTTTGTTCGCATATCACCGTGGTAACCGAGTTCGAACGGACATTCATTAGCGAGAATCGATACAGTTTGCAGGCACTTTTTAAAATGAAAAGCTTGTTCACATACACCTCGAAAAGGAAGGTGTCGTGCATGCATGTATGAAGGTCTGCGTTGCGACTCGGTTCTCTGTCGGTAGGCCTCACGCGATACCTCGCGAGCTTCGTCGACTAAGTACCGATTGGTTTTTACCCCTCTCTTTCGACACTCCTGTGCTTTCTCGACCAACCTGCACTGAAACATTCCATTTGGGCGTAAATTAATTTTTTCATAAATATAAAACCTCGAACAATCGCGTTTTTCATCATCTTTGTTATGCTCAAGAAGAAGAATGTCTGCAAGGAAAACCCGTTTTGCTACAGCCGGTCTCGGCCACTCGAGCACCCCAGAGAAATAATCAATTGTATGCAAACGTACTTAAAAACGAAGACAACAGAGTCCGTCATAGCTATTCTTTGTTCTCCTCGCCCTGACAAGAAATGTAATCAAATTTATTTTTGGTATTATTTGATAAAATCGAAGCTCATTTATTGTTTCTATGTTACAAGTGTTACGTCCTGAAGGTAAATACGATGAAGTAGTCACTCGGATGTCAACACAGCTGGTGGTCTCGCTTTTATGCCAGGGCATACACCCTATGCATGGGGATGGAGACCAAGCCTTTTATCATAACCGAAATAATAAACACACGGTCTTACCTTGCGATGTTTTGAGTTCCTTGGGTAGTCCTGAGTTGTAGATGCTGGTACTGGCGCCCCTGCTGCGTCGAACGGTCACTCCAGTGACCCACTGTCGAAGGGTCGGGTGGTTTGAAGAAAAGGGCACAACAGTTTATAGCACAACAGCACAGTCTATATCGTTCTCTATTTGTTTTACAAATTTCACCGCGTTACAACGGATGTTGACACTCTTGCAATTCACAAGCACCTTCGCCCCGACCGAGATGAAAACGATAGCCTGTTCGAATTTACTTCTTGTTACGAGATTTCACGCGATTAATAAGAAACAATTTAAAGACATATGACTATTTGGCTTATTGAGGCTAATACCATATTTTCTTTATTTTCCTTTCAAATTAAAATATTTATTCAATGTTTATTTATTTCTCTAGACTCTCTTGGTCCTTTTACGAATACAATTCAAACTTTATTAATTTCTCTGGACTCTCTTGGTCTTATTCAATTACAATTCAAAACTTTATTTATTTCTCTGGCTCTCTTGGTCCTTTTCGATTACAATTCAAAACTTTATTTATTTCTCTGGACTCTCTTGGTCCTTTTCGAATACAATTCAAACTTTATTAATTTCTCTGGACTCTCTTGGTCCTTTTCAATTACAATTCAAAACTTTATTTATTACTCTGGACTCTCTTGGTCCTTTTCAATTACAATTCAAAATTATTTATTCGTTCTTCGGTAACCAGTCTAAGTCGTATGTCTTTATTTATTTGTTTCACTTTATAAATTTATTACCTGCCGTAATCAAATGGGCTTAGGCTTACTTAAGGTTGCCGTACCTCCGCAATTTACAATACTAAACGGCCGAGGGTCAATACCTCTTCGCACCGCGAAACGATACCTGACTATACTGAGTCAGTTGGTTTCAAACAAACTAAGTCCAAACCGTATAGACGACGGTGGACAAAAACGATGAAGTACTCCGTACGAACGAACGTAACGGAACTGTATACTTCCCGGTCCCGGAGACCAACGACGTGGACGCGAATGACGTTAATAACTGGCACGAGAGTCGGTTACGACAAACGACGTGGACGAGTTACATGTTAAAACTCAGACAATTTGGGGTTGAAACCGTGGGTTTATATACTACTTTTTGAGAGTGGGGATGGCGTTATTCCCCTTGAGATCAAAATTTGAAATGAGTTAAAAAGAAAAACCTTAAGGGTTTGGGCCAGGGATGCATGGCACGGTAATAATTTAGGGTCTTGTCACGGAAGGACCGACCGGTTAATAGATGCAACTGCACGGTTTTCCGGCTGGCTCCGTTTCCAGGTAACGGGCCTATGCGCGAGATGACACCGCGTAAAGGGTTTTCCATCTTTACTTTTTGTTCCCAGGCTGCAGCTGGCATCCGCGGTCCTATTAATTATTCCATGTTCAACGACGTTTCTCAGAAACTTGCCTACACATAGGGTAGTGCTGCGTAAAGGGTTTTTATACATTTTACGACCGTATGCACCTACAGTCCCTGTTTCCCAGAATTGGGTATTTTATGCGTTTCCAAGAAACGCGTCTAAGCATAGACAAAACCACGCAGGTGATAAAGGACTGACTCGAATATTTTAAGATTGCGCGTGACATCCGCTTTCGTTAATCCCTTACTGGTACACGTGCATGCATTTATGGCCCCTTTTTCTTGGAATTGTGTTTAGTAAATGAACGTTCGGCGTTTCTCGAGATTATTCATTCGAGAATGTTCGCCGGACGTAACACAAGCGAAAAGTCATTTCGATAACACAGAGTGCAGCAGGAGTAGCCCTAGCAGCTTGGGTGCCGTAGTAAATGCCAATTGATGCCCATTGACATTGAAATCAGTGACTGGCTCAATGCCGTGGTTATTTGAGGCATTCACGGTTACTTTGGTAGGCATTTTCGTTCAAATCGTGACGGTAAGTGCCTAAAAGTGACCGACCCCGAATCTCTACCCAAAAGGCGGGCACGCAACGGCATTTTTTTGAGCGTTCACCGGCGCTGTTAGGCATTCTACCTTTTTAGGCATTTTTTTTAGCGTTCACCGGCGCTGTTAGGCATTCACCGGCATTCTATTTTTCTAGGTATTTTCAGGCATTCTCCGGCATTTTCCGGCATTCCATGATCTTCCTCGGAGTTTGAACGCATTCAACGGCATTTTATTCTTACATCTTTTTTTCTTCAACATATAGACATAACAAATAATACATTACTTAAAAAACACGGAAAAAACGGAAATTAACTTTAATGAAATTTTTTCGACGAGCCGCTGTGTTGTTTATTTATACGCATGTCGAGCGTTATATTTCTTATATTTTAATCCGTCGCCCAAACTCACGCTTCACCTGCAGGTAAATGCGTACACAAACCGGAACATAATGAAATGCCGGTGAGTGCCTAAAAATTCCGGTGAATGCCCAACAATGCCGTCACATTTCGGCATTTCGGATGACAGTCATTCATGGGCATTTACGGGCACGTTTTGAACAAAAGTGCCTACCAAAATGCTTCAGGCATTTTTATGGTGATTTGATATGCACTCAATCTGCTGTGGAGGCCTCGGTTTCGTTATTTCAAGGAGTTTTTTCACTTAGATTATCTCCCATGAATGCCAAGAGAAACCATGATAAATCCTCACGGAAAGTTCAAAGTTACGGCGATGCACATGTTTACGAAAATCATTCATTCTTCATATATCGAAGGGCAATAGTACAATCCATAAACAAAAAACTAGACATTAATCAAAAACAAAATCGCTCGAGCAGTGTGTCAATATTCTCATTTTGTTCGTAAATCACCGTGGTAACCGAGTTCAAAGAGACATGCATTATCGAGAATCGATAGTAATTGCAATGACATTAGAAAATAAAAAGCTTGTTCACGTACACCACGAAAAATAAACAGTAAAGCATGCATGTGCGAAGGTCTCCGTTGCGACTCGGTTTTCTGTCGGTAGCTATCACGCAATACCTCGTGAGCTTCATTGACGAGGTACCGATTGGTTTTTTTCTTTCTTTCTCGACCAACCTGCATTGGAACATTCCATTTGGTTGTAATCGAGTTTTTTCATAAATTCTGAACATCAAAGACTCACGTTTTTCTTCATGGCTTAGCGATTGGAAGAATCGTAATTGTCGTGCTCAAGAGGAAGAATATCTGCAAAAAACCCGTTTTGCTACAGCCGATCTCGAGTCCACTCGAGCACCCCAGAGAAATAATCAATTGTATGCAAACGTACTCAAAAACGAAGGCAATAGAGTCCGCCGTAGCTATTCTTTATTTTTCTCGTCCTCAAAAAAAAAAAAAAAAAAAAAAAAAAAGAAATCAAATTTATTATTGATATCATTTGAAAAAATCAAAGTTTATTTATTGATTTTACATTACGAGCAGAAATTCATTTCGATAATACAGAGTACAGCCGGAGTAGGGCCCAGTTTCGTTATTTCAAGGACCTTTTTGACTTAGATTATCTCCCATGAATACCAAGAGAAACCATGGTAAATCCTTACAGAAAGTTCAACGTTACGGCGATGCGCATATATATAAAAAACCATTTATTCTCCATATATCGAGACGCAATATTACAATCCATAAAGAAAAAACTAGAAATTCATCACAAACAAAACTGTTCGAGCAGTGTGTCAATATTCTTATTTTGTTCGTACATAACCGTGGTAACCGAGTTCAAGGAGACATTCATTATCGAGAATCGATACAAATTGCAATGACATTTTAAAATGAAAAGCTTGCCCACGTACACCTCGAAAAAGAAACTGTAGTGCATGCATGTGCGAAGGTCTTCGTTGCGACTCGGTTCTCTGTCGGTAGCTATCACGCGATACCTCGCGAGCTTCATCGACGGGGTACCGGTTGGTTTTTTTTCTCTCTTTCGACACTCCTGTGCTTTCTCGACCAATCCGCATCGGAACATTCCATTTGGGCGTAATTGCATTTTTTTCATAAATTTGAAACATCGAACACTCGCGTTATTCCACATCGCTTAGCGATTGTAAAAGTTGCTGGAGATGTCCTCATACTCTTCTCTTTCGACACTTTCGTCGTCTCGTTACCCATGATTTCGGGTGACACCCAGTAGATGAATAAATGGCTGAATAAAAGAAGGTGACAAACATGTTAAATATTTAATGCCAATAGTTCAAATGGCATTCGAGCACAAAATGTCTCACGCGGCTCGAAAACGCCATTTTACTGATGTAAAATGTGGCACGTCATCCTCTTGTTCTTTGACCTTCGAATTTCGTGTTCCGACATGCACGTCTGAAGTTTGATAGTCTTGCTGAATGACACATTTCCGAGGAAGATTTTTTCAAAAAATTACAAGAAAACTAGAATAAGTTAATTAATTGATCAACTTTGATGCCATAAAATTTTTTCATTTTTCGAACAATTTCTGTTTTCGCTTTCGCTTTAATTTTGCTGGATCGATGTTGGTAATTTTTAAATATGAACTAGCATTCAAAAACAGACGAAATTACATTCAAGTCAATTTTTTTGAGTGGCTACAAATTCTATGAGTCTTTTTATTTTTGAAAATTAAAGGTGACCATTGTATTTTCTATCAGCTTCGAGCGAAAGATATCTTGGAAGTTTAAGCTATTCTGCGGATTATACGAATTTTAATTTGACGAATTTGACAATGACGGAAATTGTTGAATTGATAAAAGACAGAAATGCTATCTCACCTACATAAGAATCACCCTCTCGAGTGATTCTAAATTCGAAATTATTTCGTTACTTCGATAAAAAATGAGAACAGTTGACTGCATTGTAAAACTAATCAGTTAAGGGTTCTCGTTTTTTATCTATAAAATAAGTAATGGAGGAGAATGTTACGTTTCAAAGATAAGCTAGCTCCCTCTTGTTATTGTTGAAATATAAGAGAGACAGACGAATCAATGAAAAAAGGGACGTTCTTGCGTGACGTCCCGAGAAAAAATGGTCAGATCTGCTCAAATCAATTTGGATCTGGTCAAATTTGCTATAGATCTGATTTAATCTGGGGTAAGTTCGACTGAATACAGTCAAATCTGAAGCTATATTTGATTATATTTGGATTGGATCTGCTCGAATGTAAGGTCACCCGACGTAAGTCGACACCAAATATGGTCTAATTTGGCAACAAATTTGACCATATCTAATTACATTTGGTCAACCTTGAGTTAACTCGACGTAAGCTTGAACCAAATCTGACCTAATTTGGAGACAAATTTAAACATGTTCAATTAAATTTTGGCAACTTTGAGTTGACTCAACATACACTTAGACCAAATATGACCTAATCTGGAGACAAATTTGACCATATCTGATCAAATTTGGTCAACCTTGAGTTGGGTCGACGTAGGTTTTGACCAATTATGACTTAATTTAGAGACAAATTTGACTATACAAATTTTCTCAACCTTACGTTAGGTCGACATAGACCAAATATAACGTAATTTGAAGACAAATTCAACCATAAATAATCAAATCCGATCAGATATATGTTTATTTTTGATCGACAATATGTTTGATACGAATCGGAAAGTGACGACTGTAAAATCAGAAAAAAATGTCAATGATAGTTTTTATTATACCGAAAAACTGAAGCCCAATGGATTGTTTCACGTGCATATATGTATATGTAATTTTATCTGCTAAAGTCTTAATTCAATCAAATCAGACCATATCTGATCAAATATATAACTGTCCAAATATGATCAAATTTAATCAGATCAGACCATATATGATCAAATATATAACTCCCCAAATATGATCGAATTCAATTAAATCAGGCCATATATGATCAAATATATAACTCTACAAATATGATCAAATTATACCATATCTGTTCAGATACAATCAAATACAGGCAATTTTCTAATTTGATCAAATTTGATGGAAACAAATCTAAATTATTAATCTCTGTAAATTAAAAATAGATTTATCCATATTTTTCAATTTGAAACAATATATTTACTGGATGATACTGAATAGCCGTCGGATAATTAACAGTGACATTTGCATAAACCGGAAATTACGAAGTTGACAAGCTCTATTTTAACAAACGTTCACGAAGCTCGAGGTCCGAGGGGAAAACTTGGGGAGGTGTCGAATCGATAGTTCGGCACTTCCTTGTGTACTCGTATAAAAGATTTATAAGTTGACGAGATTATGAGGGAAATGATAACAGCTACCTACGGTCGGACTGTCAATCAGATTCGTACCACTGTGCAAAAAACAGCGCACCCATCGATAATGCCGGTCTAGTACGCATGATCTAATGAGACGTGGACCTTGTCGATGTCTCAACCACCCCTCAGTACTGTTTCCCTCTGAATACCCCGAGAAAGAAATACCCTTGATTTTTTGTAGAAATCACGGAACAACCTGAAACTCGTAGAAAACTAATAACCATCCCTGATCCAAGAATAAACGCGGTCTTCGACAGTGTCAAAAAGTTTTGATTTTTTTTTACAATTTTGGTAGTTCAGAGATAGAAGTTTTTTGAAATTTTCGAGTAGCACCCATGATGCAACAATTTTTTTTCTTGTTTCAACGTAAAAAATATTAATTGTTTAATTTATAAAAAATCGGTTTATCATGATTTCTTTGTAATTAATCGAAAAAATGATTACATCATTAACGTTAACGATAGTAATAGGTGAATCAATAATTATGTTACAAATTGCATTCCGGATTGAACATCCATTGATTCTCG
This sequence comes from Sussaba pulchella, assembly GCA_963971145.1. Taxonomy (NCBI): domain Eukaryota; kingdom Metazoa; phylum Arthropoda; class Insecta; order Hymenoptera; family Ichneumonidae; genus Sussaba; species Sussaba pulchella. The sequence continues at coordinate 7,130,755 of OZ020172.1, forward strand.
ATCAAGATACGGTGAAAAATTGCATTTATATCGAAAAATGTTTTTTCGTGGTTCTTCGTGTTATGGTTTTCAAAAAATTATTGTTTTATTTCAATTTTTTTATTCGTTAAAAGTAAATTACATTTAATGCAAGATTTTCAAAGCACAGACATATATATTCGTCGATGGGATCATTCTTTCAAGTTGTCGAAGTGATCCACTGAGATAGGTTGTAGCTATTATTTCGAAATGTTTCTATCATTTGTTGGTACTCTACGTGAACCTTTGATTAAGGGAGATGCAATAAATCGGGGTGTTAAAAATAGGACATTGGGCGTTTTTTCCATTTATTCAAGTATCATACTACGATTGTCTTGCGTGATCCAACAGCATTAGGATAGTATGAGGAGCTTACAACTAATACGCACGATCTGTGGTTCATAACCACATTAACAACATCAAAATTAGCCCGATTAGTGTATCGTGGGGTCGATTTGACCAGGCAAAAATTGTGTACTTCCCACAGTTCATCTTCTTATTGTTTTTTTCATGATAAATAATTCCGGAAGTTTTATATTTCAGAATTTCATCGTAAAGTAGAAAAGCTGAGTTTCATTCGGGAATTTTTCCAGATTTCTAGGATGACAGTTTCTTTTTTTTTCAGACCTTGAGTCGATTCGACCCCACCACACACTTTCAGGGTGCGAAAACAGACGACACAATTATCGCACTAGTACTTGTTAATATCGATCGGTGATACGTAACATTGAATGAATTTTATTTTTGGGTGCCGCAACAAGCGAGATCCAATAAAACGCACATATTTTAAATGTAAAACATTAACTTATCTTTCTGTGTCAAACGAGCGTAAAGACCGTCACCTTCAAATCAAAGTAAATTCAGACATCGAACAAAACAGAGCGGTAGTCAATAATTTTTTTCACAAAAAGTTCAATGGTTCTACAGCTCGAAAAAAAAACTCTCGTGTATGGACGAATAATTACGAATTTTCATATCGCACGCGTGAACGTACAGGATACGACGCGATCGTCGCCTCGGCACAAGGGATTTACGAGTTAGCCAAAATACCGTGTGACATCGTATTTCTCATTCCGCCGCGCGACAAACAACAAGGCGAGGCATATCGCGTGTTTCCGGTCGGCGTCAAAAATCAAAAAATGCAATGCTCAGACCTAACAAAGGTTAGAAAATTTGCCGTTTTGCACCGTCGGCGCCTCGATGCGGTGTTCGATCGAACTATCGGCGTTCGAAGCCCTGCATTTTCTAACCTTTGGTCGTTCTAAGCATTAAAATTTTGAATTTTCAACGCCGATCCGCGTATTTCAGGGCGCAACATTTTTTAATCCCAATCCTTGGTCGCTACCTCGACAATGAAAACCATGGTAGCCAATCCCAAACCAATGGCGAGAATTTTAAACGCGAAACCCAAGTGTTCCAAGCTTAACGGTTTGAGTTCCGGTTCCCGGTCTTCAAGTTCAAACGATGTTAAATTACGCAGTTCGGTTCGAAATTCTTTGTCGAAAAAAAAATTTAGGATACCGCTAGCGGCGATTCTTAGAAAAACCGTGTTGACTCTTTCCTCGAGAGGCCAATCGTCTCGAATTGTATAAGCAAGTAAGTCATAGCCGATGGATTCCCGCGATAAGTGCGCCGATAGATCTATCGCCGCAGTAATGAGCAGGGCCTTCTCGGCTGCCACAGCACCTTTAGGGTCGTTCAAGGCATCAAATAAGTTATCCGAGTTCAATATTCTAATGTCACGTCCTTCAAACGCAGGATGGTTGAAAATTGAACGCGCAATTTTTTCGACATATATCGTGTGATCGGAGCGAGCGAGGTCTTCCAAAGAATCGACGGTTGGTAGGCGCACTTTTTTTGTCAGCAGTGACGCTAATTTTCCGGAATAAATTCCCTGAATAGTCACGACCAACACGAATAAGCTCGCAAGGTAAATCCTCGGAGCAGTTTCTCGGGGTATTCCTCGAATCGCCGAGTTAGATATGAGAAGAACGAGATTCAGAATTGCCGGTATCAGAGGTTGCCGCAGCCAAAATCTGAAGAACAAGAGCGTAATCGTCAATACAGCGAGCACACCGAAACGTGAACTTCCGTCGAGGACGGAAACGAGCTTTGCCAGTGATGACATATGGCCTTGATACTTGGTTAAAATGACAAGATCCATTCGCTGAACCGGATAGGTTGATCGAATTACGCCAGGTTCATTCTCGAGCATCCTCCCGATGTCTAATCTGATGTCATATTTGCCCTCATAAAAATTACGCGAAATATGCTCGAAAATTTCCGCCCATTCTTCGTCTGATCTGACGGATTTGGTATCATAGACATATTTAAGCCACGTTGCATTCAGGGAACTCTTGAGAAGCTCCGCGGTTAATCTTTCCACTCGCCTAGTTGCAGTTCCGTTTTCGATCAAGAGAGGTACCGTAGAAGTCGCGCGGATTTCGTATTTCCCTACGTCTACCGTCTTGTCGAAATCCAATTCATCGCAACGTAACTCATTCTTGTCATAATTTCGCACGAACAAGGTCCAATCATGTTTCATTACTTTGGAAATATTCACTTGTCGCCAAGGGCTGGGTGCGTAATTCGTGTAGGGATTGGAATTGTAAATCAACCTCCCTCTCGTTTGGTCGAAGCAGATGCATTTCGAATTGATTAGATTGAACTCCCACGCAATCGCCAACGCTCGAGCGACACCCGAACATTCGTTTTCAGGCTTGGGCAATTCAATCAGGAGGAAGTAACCCATGTGGTTCCACCATTTCGTGGTTTTCACTCGTCGAATCGTGTTCATCAGAGAACGTAGATCAGAGAACGTGATCACGAAAACCTGTAGCTTGTATCGTGATGAATCGTTGACCCGCTCCTGAGGCACTGATTTTGAATTGACGTCGATCAATACTGTGGGAATAACGGTTTTCCTCAACGATAACCATTTTACGATACTTCCAGCCGATGGTCCAGCAATACCCACGGTGCCTGATTCCGCGTAACACGATTCCAGGATTTCAATCTGTAAACAAATAAATGAATAAGACGTCTTTTTGCGTTGTGATTGCATCAATGATATATATTGATTAGTGGCAAACGAAATTACCGATGCTTCTATAATCGATCCATTCAGTTTCCAGGGTTCGATGGATAAACCGGCGGAGCATGGTTTTGCGGTGAGGGTCACGAAGAAGATGATAAATGCGGTATATTGCATTGTGAGAGATGAAGTTTCTTAAGTCAACACGAATATGGCACTGCACCCGATTGAAAAGACTGCTCAATATAAGAACCGTTCGATCAGACATCTGAACGAGGAATGAAAAAGTTTACTCGAGCTGGATGTCGATATGCGTATCGTTTCACACCCCAACGCAGTAATCGAGGTTGGGTAAATACTCGTAGGTGAGGAACGTTCCATAATCGCGATTGCATAAAAAATGAAAAACGCCTTCCGAAATATCATCGGTCGAGATAGTGTCGAATAAGACCTGTCTAAAGCTATTCCATCGTTCCAAACATTTCGTCATTATCTATCGCGGCATGACAATCCGACCTTGTCTGTGCGGTGTTCGTGCGTTGGTTTTTTATTACAACAGAACGGATCTGATCGTGTATATGATCGAGGGTAGCTGTTGTCATCGTCTCCATAATATCGTCAACTCACGAGTTTTAGTTACGAATGACACGAATGTAGCGGAGTTCTTCACGCGAGATTGCCGAACTATCGATTGGATACACCCTTATGTTTCGCCTTAATCCTTGACCTTGACCAAGCGACGAAATACAGCTTGTGAACCTAATAATTATCGACGTGAGCTAATGATACGTCGACCTTGTCAATCTCTCAACCAGCCTTCCGTATTATTAAGTGGATAAATTGATACGATGATAGCGTGAAAACGGTAATGGTTTTTCGGTAATTTTGCGAAAATAGCTTCAAGGGCAGCGAATGGAGTGGTTCAAGCTTGGGTAAAAAGTTAAGATCTCAAGGTCGCTATTCCATGGATTGCCATTGCAATTATCCACCTGATGGTAGGATATTTCCAAACGATCGCAATAATTTATACTGCAAAGTTCAATTGATCTACATCGAGCGCTTTCAATGTTTGATTCGGAAGATGATTACAACAGGGTTATCCGCACTCGAACTGTCCGGTATAGTCGAATATCCACGACATGCGGTGCCGGTCGTACATCTGAGATAAAAAAACGTTGACCATTCCCTCGAGCGGCCAATCTGATCGATTTTCATAGAAGCCGTGGGTTATTCCTTCGCGTCTGTATATTTGGCCCGAACGGGTGAATTCTACCTGAATTCCGCTACGTCGCTGCTGTCCGACCCAGCTATTTTCTTTCTCTCGTATTAACATGCACGAAGAAGATATGTCTATTTGAATAATATACATTACCGGAGGGAATTATCAGGCCACTAACGAAGCGCGCTCGCAAAAATCACTTCTGCGTTTGAACGTCGATAATTTCGCGAAGAAAGCTAGAAACTTTTTGTAAGCTCCATTGGAAAGCTTATGAATATTCGAATCCATTGATATTTTTTGAATAATATTACCATTATTAAACACTGAGATTGCGTGTAGAATAAATTGGAAAAAAAGTCGGATTGTACCGACATTTTTTATTTCGACTTCAACTTATAGCCAAACTTATGGAAAATTTCTTAAAAAGTTTGAAACCATCCACGCCTAATGGCTGACACTTTGTCTTCAATTCAGGCCCAAAAACCATGGAAAGTCTTGACTGGTTCTTGAGTTATCATCGAAAATGTGCAGACGTGGGCGAATCGAGCGCGGGCCATCGATTGCGCGTGACGACGACCGCGTTCGCTCGTTTTCTCGCAGAGCTAAGGTCGCATTGGGTTATGCGTGATGCGAAGAGCACACCAATTTGTATGATAACTCGAGAACCAATAAAAATTTCCCATAATTTTTAGGCTCAAATTAAAGATAAAGTTTTAGAAATCAGGCGTAAGAAGTTTAAAATTTTTGCAAAAATTTTTCAACCTTTGGCAATAAGTTGAAGTCAAGACAGGAAATTTCGGAAAAATTCGATTTTTTTTTCAATCTATTTTACGCGCTGTCTCATTGCTTAGTGATGGAAATAGTATTCGAAAAATATCAATGGATTTAAATGTACATAAGCTTTTCAATAGCGCTTACAAAAAGTTCTTAGCTTTCTTTGTCACGCAGTTGTCGACTTTCAAAGACGGAAGAAATTTTTGCGAGCGCGCGTCGTTAGTGGCCTGATAATTTCCGCCGGTAATGTTCGTTCATTAGATAAGTCTCGAATCCGATGTGAAGATGGTTCCGACATGAATTTCGTTCCAACCCACGAAGTTTAATTTTTTAGAGTAAATATCGATACGGAAGAAGTTCAGATGTAGCATAATTATTCCAAGGCAGTAGGTCCAGTAATCGGAAGCTCAGTCACGCTGGTTTCAATTCGACGAATTAGAGAACATCAAGTGCTGGGCTAAAATAATCGTTCAATAGTTATTTACTGCAAGGCCAATCATGAATAATGGAATTGGTCGAATGATGAAAACTCGGTGGCTGTTGACGACCCAATACTTACCCAATCGTCCACATCGCCCATATAAAATTACAGTGCATTAATTATACGAAAAGTGCAGTTAATTGGTAATCTTCACGGCGATTTGAGAGCTATTCATGAAGTTCGGAATTTCCAGGTCACCGAATTAAGTCGCAGAATGAACAAATCTACTCGAGCAAGGTTTCGAGATTCGGATTTTAACCCCACCCCAAAGCAATAACCGAGGTTGGGTCGATATTCACATGTGTGAAGCGTGGCATGATTGCTATCGCATGACAAATACGGAGCTCCTGAAATATCGTCGGTACGAATTTTGCGTTTCGAATACGTCGATAGTATAATTCTCAATGGCGAACGAAATTACGGATGCTTCCAACAGCGATTTATCCAGTTTGAAGGTCTCGACGGATAAACCCGCGAAACATATTTTTGCAACTAGCGCGAAAAAGAAAATGATTGATGCAGTAAACTGCATTGAGAGGGATAAACTTTCTTCGGTGGAAACGAAGGTTGCACTGCACCTGTTTGAAAAGACTGAGTAGAATATTAGAATCGTTCGAATTGATTCTTCAACAGTGAATAAGAAATTCTACTCGAGCTGAGCGTCGATATGCGTATCTTTTCACACCCCAACGCAGTAATCGAGGTTGGGTGAATATTCGTATGTGAGGAACGTTCCATAATCGCGATCGCATAAAAAATGAGGAACGCCTTCCGAAATATCGTTGGTCGAGAAATTGTCGAACAAGAGCTGTCGAAAGCTATTCAATCGTCCGCAACTTTTTGTCATTATCTTTCGTGGCATGACAATTCCACCTTATGTGGGGGTCGTTCGTGCGTTAGTTTTTTATTACAACGAAACGGATTTGATCGAGGGTTGCTGTTGTCATCGTCCCCATAATATCGTCAACTCACGGGTTTTAGTTACGAATATACCAGAGTTCTTCACGGGAAAGTGCGGAACTATCGATTCGACACTTTCCAATGTTTCGCCTCAATCCTTGATCTGGTCCGAGCCTCGAAATACAGCTTGTGCACTCGGTAATTACCGGCGGACTCTAATTATACGTCGATCTTGTCGATATCTCAACCACCACTCAGTACTGTTTTTCTCTGAATAGCCCGAGAAATAAATACCCTTGAATTTTTGTAGAAATTAAGGATCAACCTGAAACTCGCAGAAAACTAATAACCATCCCTGAGCCAAGAATAAACGCGGTCTTCGACAGTGTCAAAAAGTTTTGATTTTTTTTTTTACGATTATAGTAGGTCAGAGATAGAAGTTTTTTGAAATTTTCGAGTACCACCTATATTGCAACCATGTTTTTTCTTCTTTCATTGTAAAAAATATTAATTGTTTAATTTATAAAAATTCGGTCTATCATGATTTCTTTGAAATTAATCGAAAAAATGATTACATGAATAACGTTAATGATAGTAATTGGTAAATCAATAATTATGTTACAAATTGCATTCCGGATTGAACATCCATTGATTCTCGATCAAGATGATTTGCTCGATCAATCTTGATACGGTGAAAAATTGCATTTATATCGAAAAATATTTTTTCGTGGTTCTTCGGGTTATGGTTTTCAAAAAATTATTATTTTATTTCAATTTTTTTATTCGTTAAAAGTAAATTTTATTTCATGCAAGATTTTCAAAGCACAGACATATATATTCGTCGATGGGATCATTCTTCCAAGTTGTCGAAGTGATCCACTGAGATATGTTGTAGCTATTATTTCGAAATGTTTCTATCATTTGTTGGTACTCTACGTGAACCTTTATTTAAGGGAGATACAATAAATCGGGGTGTTAAAAATAGGACATCTCGCGTTTTTTTCATTTATTCAAGTAAAATATTACGATTGACGCGCGTGATCTAACAGCATTAGGATAGTACGAGGAGCTCACAACTAATGCGCACGATCTGTGGTTCATAACCACATGAACAACATCAAAATTAGCCCGATTAGTGTATCGTGGGGTCTATTTGACTAGGCAAAAATTGTTTACTTTTCGCAGTTCATCTTCTTATCGTTATTTTGATAGTAAATAATTCCGAAAGTTTTATATTTCAGAATTTCATCGTAAAGTAGAAAAGTTGAGCTTCATTCAGGAATTTTTCCAGATTTCTGGGATGACTTTTTCTTTTTTTTTTTTCCGACCTCGAGTCGATTCGACCCCACGACACACTTTCGGGGTGCGAAAACAGACGACACAATTATCGCACTAATACTTGTTAATATCGATCGGTGATACGTAACATTGAATGCATTTTATTTTCAGGTGTAGCAACAAGCGAGATCCAATAGAACACACATTTCAAATGTGAAACATTAACTTTTCTTTCCGTGTCAAACGAGCGTGGAGACCGTCACCATTAAATCAAAGTAGATTGAGACATCGAACAAAATAGAGCCGTAGTCAACAATTTTTTCCACAAAAAGTCCAATAGTTCTATCGCTCGAAAAAAAACTCTCGTGTGTGGACGAATACTTATGAATTTTTATATCGCACGCATGAACGTACAGGATACGACGCGATCGTCGCCTCGCACAAGGGATTTACAAGCTAGCCAAAATACCGTGTGACATCGTATGAGGTGCTCGATCGAAGTATCGGCGTTCGAAGCCCCGCATTTTCTAACCTTTGGTTGTTTTAAGCATTGCATTTTTGAATTTTCAACGCCGATCCGCGTATTTCAGGGCGCACAATTTTTTAATCCCAATCCTTGGTTGCTACCTCGACAATGAAAACCATGGTAGCCAATCCCAAGCCAATGGCGAGAATTTTGAACGCGAAACCCAAGTGTTCCAAGCTTAACGGTTTGAGTTCCGGTTCCCGGTCTTCGAGTTCAAACGATGTTAAATTACGCAGTTCGGTTCGAACTTCTCTTTCCCAAAGAATATTTAGGATACCGCTAGCGGCGAGTCTAAAATAAACCGTGTTGACTCTTTCCTCGAGAGGCCAATCGTCTCGAATTATATAAGTAAGATAGTTATAGCCAATGGATTCCCGAGACAGGTGCGCCGATAGGCCTACCGCCGCGGTCAAGAGAAAGTCTATGTGGAAAACCACAGCACCTTCGGGGTCGTTGAAGGGATCCAACCCGTCACGGATGGAAAATGTTCTAATGTCACGTCCTTCAAACGCAGGTTGGTTGAAAATCGGACGCCCAATTCGGTCGACATATATTGTGTGATCGGAACGAGCGAGGTCTTCCAAAGAATCGACGGTTGGTAGGCGGACTTTTTTTGTCAGCAGTGACGCTAATTTTCCGGAATAAATTCCCTGAATAGTCACGACCAACACGAATAAGCTCGCTAGGTAAATCCTCGGAGCAGTTTCTCGGGGTATTCCTCGGATCGCTGCGTTACATATGAGAAGGACGAGATTCAAAATTGCCGGTATCAGAGGTTGCCGCAACCAAAATCTGAAGAACAAGAGCGTGATCGTCAATACAGCGAGCACACCGAAACGTGAACTTACGTCGAGGACGGAAACGAGCTTTTCCAGTGACGACATATGGCCTTGATACTTAGTTAAAATATGAAGTTCCATTTGCTGAATCGGATAGATCGATCGAGTTGAACCAATTGCATGCTCGTGCAGCACGAAGGTCTTTAAATGGATGTCAAATTTGCCCTCATCAATATCACGGAATATATCACCGTGAAATTCTATCATATCGAGGGAGCTGATATCATACACAGGTATATGCCACGTTGCATTCAGGGAAAACACGAGAAGATACGCGATATATCTTTGCACTCGAATAATTGCCGCTTCGGATTCGGCCGCGGGAGTTACCATAAAAGCCGTGCGGATTTGGTAACCCCCTACGTCTAACGTCTTGTCGAAATCCAATTTATCGCAACGTGACTCATTCTTGTCATAATTTCGCACAAACAAGGTCCAATCATGATTATTTATTAGTTTGTGAGTTCCTTCTTGCTGCCAAGGGCTGGGTGCGTAACTCGTGAAGGGATTGAAATTGTAAATCAATCTCCCTCTCGTTTGGTTCAGGCAGATGCACTTGGACTTGATTAGATTGAACTGCCACGCAATCTCCAACGCTCGAGCGACATCCGAACATCCGTTTTCAGGCTTGGGCAAGCTAATTAGGAGGAAGGAACCCATGTGGTTCCACCATTTCGATTCATGCACTCGTTCAATCGTTTTCGTCAGAGAACGTGGATCAGAGAACGTGATCACGAAGACCTGCAGCCTGTATCGTGATGAATCGTTGACCCGCTTCTGAGACACCGATCTTGAAGTGACATCGATCCATACTGTGGGAATAACGGTTTTCCTCAACGATAACCATTTTACGATACTTCCAGCCGATGGTCCAGCGATACCCACAGTGCCTGAGTCCGCGTAACACGATTCCAGGATTTCAATCTGTAAACAAATAAATAAATAAGACTCCTTCTTCCGTTGTGATTGCATCAATGATATATATTTATTAGTGGCAAAAGAAATTACCGATGCTTCTATAATCGATCCATTCAGTTTCGAGGATTCGATGGATAAACCGGCGGAGCATGATTTTCCGGTGAGTGTCACGAAGAAGATGATAAATGCGGTATATTGCATTGAGATAGATGACGTTTCTTAAGTCAACACGAATATAGCACTGCACCCGATTGAAAGGACTGCTCAATATAAGAACCGTTCGATCAGACATCTGAACGAGGAATGAAAAAGTCTACTCGAGCTGGATGTCGATATGCGTATCTTTTCACACCCCAACGCAGTAATCGAGGTTAGGTGAATATTCGTAGGCGAGGAACGTTCAATAATCGCGATTGCATAAAAAATGAGAAACGCCTTCCGAAATATTGTCGGTCGAGATATTGTCGAATAAGACCTGTCTAAAGCTATTCCATCGTTCCAAACATTTCGTCATTATTTTTCGCGGCATGACAATCCGACCTTATCTCTGCGGTGTTCGTGCGTTGGTTTTTTTATTACAACGGAACGGATCTGATCGAGCATACGATCGAGGGTAGCTGTTGTCATCGTCCCCATAATATCGTTAACCCACGAGTTTTATTTACGAATGTCAGCGCCGGCGAAAGGTGTTTAGTCCGGGTGGGTGGTGCAGAGGCTGACCGGCGGGAGGGGTGAGGTCCCGTGATTATTTATTATGTACCGAGATTGTTCAGGTGGGTAGTACTACCCACCCTACCCACCTCTTTCGCCGGCTCTGACGAATGTACCGGAGTTTTTCACGCGAAATTGCCGAACTATCGATTGGATACACCCTTATATTTCGCCTCGATCTTTGACCTTGAACGAACGACGAAATATAGCTTGTGAACTCAGTAATTATCGACGTGGGCTAATGAAACCTCGTCCTTGTCAATCTTTCAACCAGCCTTCCGTATTATTAAGTGGATCCATTCTTTTAATATTGTATTGTATTGTGTTTTACTGATACCCCGAAGGGTTTACAGGGCATTCTCTTCGCTCCTTTTTACCACCTCGACTCCTTCTCAGCCCCGCTCCCTCGACTCCCGGAACTGGAGCTTCGTCGCGACACGCTAGATGACCACAACGGGCATACAGCTATAGTCGTAGATCGTACGTCCTATAGCTGGAGCTTCGTCCATGCGCCTTGTTGTGGTTACCAGCGGTACAACAGTCCCGAAGTCGAGCTTGCGATAAGGCTGGTAGCCTTTTTGGATTGCCAGACCAGGGCGCTACCCTTTCCTGGACCTACTTATTAAAGTGGAATCCGAACCACTGCCAACTGTACCGAATGCCGATACAGTTGGTCGGTCATTGGTTCGCCTCCCGGTTACCGCTACGTCTTTTCGGCGAGAATGTAATTATTTTCACCGAAAAGTACGCCCGGACCGGGACTCGAACCCACGACCTTCCAATGCTCAGGCTAGCACGCTAACCACTGAGCCAGAGCACCGGTTTCATTCTTTTAATAATAATAATAATAATAATAATAAAAAAAAAAAAAAAAAAAAAAAAAAAAAAAAAATGGATAAATTGATACGTTGATAGCGTGAAAACGGTAATGGTTTTTCAGTTGTTTGCGAAAATAGCTACAAGGGCAGCGAAAGGAGTGATTCAACCTTATCGAGAGGGTAAAAAGTCGAGATCCCAAGGCCGCTATTCCATGGATTGCTGTTGTTGCAATGATCCAATTGATAGTAGAACATTTTCTACCGATTGCAATAATTTTTGATGCAAAGTTTAACTGTTCCACAACGAAAAATTTCAATGTTTGATCCGGAAATTGATTATCGCAGGATTTTTCGCACTCGAACTCTCTGGTATAGTCGAATATCCACAATATGCGGTGCCGGTCGTACTCCCGTGATGAAAAACGTTGACCATTTTCTCGAGCGACCAATCCGATCGATTTTTATAAAAGCCGTGGGTTATTTCTCCGTGCCTGTATTTGGCCAGGACAGGTGAATTCTACTTGAATTTCGCTGCGTCACTGCTGACCGCCACAGCTATTTTCTTTCTCTCGTATTAATATGCACGAAATCGATATGTCCATCGAAATAATTTTAAAAAAAGATATTGAGAGATTGCAAGATTAAGAATCAGAGAGATAGAGAAATAGATCGATAGCGAACAAAAATTGTGTGCATATTGGTGTTTATTGAAAATACAATGAACAAAATAGATTATTCGAAAATGTTGAGATAAAACTTGCACCCCAGCGTTGCGAAATTGGTTTTGGATCGGTTATGGACCAACAATATTACTATTATTACCAACTATTACCAACGGTTATTCCAACAATACAATAACCCAAAGCACACTGCGAAAATTGTAGAAAAATGATTGTTGTACCAGACGCCCAAGATGTTGGATCATCCTCCACAATCCCCAGATCTTTACCCGATCGAACATTTGTGGGAGTACGTTGACAAACAGATTCGCAAAAGAGTCATAAACAGTAAAAATTCGCTATAATCGATATTGTTGGAAGAGTGGTAAGAAATTCCTCCTGAAGTAACAAAAAAACTGGTCGAGTCCATGCCAAGAAGGTTGGAGGCAGTTATTAAGGCAAAAGGAAAGCAGACCACGTATTCATTTTAAGATCAAGTGATGTTTTTTGGAACCGTACACTTCATTTTGACGCCTGAAAAATGCAGTTCTTTTTGTTATTGTTTTATAGAATTGTTGGTATTTTTTTTGTCGAATTTTATATACCACTTGTTTAACACTTAAAAGGTAGCGTATTTTTTCCGGCACCTATAGAGGTTAAAGGTGGGTCACTCGTGTCCGGCGCTTTGAAAAATGCTCTAAAGTGCTCTAAAAAATCCCGAAAAATTAATGAAATCTCTTCAACTGTTCTAGTATAAGGAGCAATAACTATATTGCTGATTTGATCATTTGTTTAAACAATATAATCAAATAAACAAAGAAAAAGTGAAGAATGCACCGTTCTGTTTAAAAAATCATCACTTTGGATGTAATTAATATTTTCTCAAAAATCAAACGGCAAATTAAAGCTTAAAAATAGGACTTTGAGGAAAAAAATACTTAGATTCTGTATGAACAAGGAAAATGCTTAAGTTTTGAGGATGAAAATTGAGTTTTTCCAAAGTACGTAAATAGATATAATTTGCAAATAAAGTACATAATTTTTATTTGATTATTTCATTTATAATATATAATATGATTCTCTTTCATGACAAAAAACTTCAGTCTCACTGGATTCCTGATCCTCCATGTAATCCTACTAAGTCACTTGGTCTACCACGATAATCAACTTCATTATCGCGTGGACGTAGTATGCGACCAATCTCAACGCCTACTTGTTGCTACATTATCTTCCCTATATAATAGAATTCAAATTTCCACTTTGAAGAACTTTTGGTTAACTTTAATTTATCAATTTAGAGTCGGAAAACATTAAAATTTAGAAAAAAATGTCAGAAACTCGATTTTCGATTAAAATTTATCTTAAAAAACTATCAGGTGAGTTTAATCCACCGATTCATAACAAAAAAACATCAGAATTTCGAAAAAAGAATTTTATTTAATTATCATATTTCGCCAACGTAAAGGGTAAAGGTGGGTCACTCGTGCCTTTTCAAAATTTCGACGAGCTCCTACGAGTGTTGTTTACTAACAAAACCAGCGGTACTTGGTGAGCTTATAACCTACTAGTGAACCGTTTTTTAGGGCATAGTCTCAGCCTGTCTCCCACTCTTCTCTTCAAGCTAGCAAGGGGAAACGTTTTCGGCAAAGCACGAGTGACCCACCTTTACCCTTTAAGTGTTAAGAATCAGTTAATGTTTAAAGAAAAAAATAATACATATTTTTTTCTTTAAAACAGAACCATAATAAGAAGAGTAATCGAATTTGAATTATGAATTATCAAGGTGTACACTTTTTTCGGCGTTCACAGTATGACATAATAAACGTCCGTCGTCTCACGTCGCTCATTACTCTCGTTCTGTCGTCTCGCACACACACAACACTCGACCTAACAACAGTCGAAACGTCGTTATCCTACACTACATAGACATTAGGGTATGTCGCAAAAAAAATCCGATTTTCGCGGCAACCGGCTTTGTTGAAGTATCTTGCTTTCGTAGAATCGTGTTGAAAAATCAACCCGATCAGATGATTTGTAGGGGTGGCCTTGTTCCTATTGTGGGCAAATCAAAGTAACCAAAAGTAATTTTTTTGTTGTTACGAAGTTGTTACTTTCGCCTACAGCTCTGCCGGTCTTTTTCACCCACCCATGAACAATCATGTGCGCCGTCATAGATCGGCCCACCTCCATGCTTATGCATATACGAAAAAGTATTCGAATATATTGATCAAGATTTTTTTTCGCAAAATGTCCAATTTTTTATTTGCTCACAAAGGAACCAGCTCGTACACGTAACTATACGTACGTGTGTGAACTTATTCGCGCATTGTTAAATAGCACGCATGCACGAATAGTAAGAACAGGACTGCCGCCTCGTATAAAGGACTTACAAAATGGCTAAAATACTGAGTTACATCGTAATAGTTATTTTGGCCTGCGATAATGATTAAATCGAGCTGTATCGTGTATGACAGGCTGAATACGATGTATTATTTCCATTTCTTGGTTGCTACTTCGACCACGAAAACCATGGTAGCACATCTCAAACCGATAGTGAGAATTACAAATGGGAAACCCAAGTGTTTCAAAGTCAGTGGCTTCAGTTCCGGTTCCCGATCTTAAAGCTCAAAGGATTTCAAAATACGCAATCCCCTTGCAGCTTATTTACCGTACAAAAAATTCTGCATACCACTGGCTGCGAGTCTTCAAAAATCGTGTTGACTTTTTCTCGAGAGGCCAATTATTCCTTGGAAAATAGGCCATAGACTCATAGCCGATGGATTCTCGGGATATGTGCGACGAAAAAGGTCTTCCGAGATTGATAAGGTCGAACTTCGAGAGTCCCACGATAGCACCTTTGGCGTCGTTGAGTTCGTACGCGTAGTTATCGACGGACTATACCCCACCCCGAATTTTCCCGAATAAATTCCCGGAATAGTAACGACTAATACGAACAAAGCTCGCCAGGTGAATCCTCGGAGCGGTCTGTCGGGGTATCGCTGCGTTACATAGGAGAAAGACGAGATTTAGACTTGCCGGGATCAGACGTTGCCGCGGCAAAATTTTTAAGAACGGATAGAGAAATCGTCAATACAGCGAGTACGCCGAAACGTGAACTCTTGACGAGGACGGAAATGAGCTCGACCAGTTATGTCTTACGGCCTTGATACTTGGTAGAAATGCCAATGTCGAAATGACGGTTTCCTTCAATGATATATTTTTGATGACACTCAGCCGATGGCCCGGCAATTTCCACGGTATCGAAACGATCTGCGTAACACGATTGCAGTATTTCAATCTGAGAACGAATGATCGAACGTTATTTTGCATTTCAATTAAATCAATACTAAACCGATTGGTTGGAACTTTTTAGGGAAAAATACCGATGCTCCGACGAGCGATTCAACCAGTTTGAAAGTTGTGATAGTTAAGGTAGTTTTGGAGTTTTTCCGAAATCTTAGGAATAGGAAATTTTTTTAAATCCAATCCACTATTTAGTTTATGAGATATCTGCAATGAAAAATCGGTTTTTTGTACGGGATGCTTATGCCTAACACGTGAACGGACAGGACTCGGTTCACAATTTTCGTCATAGACGCTAAACGGAACTTACAATTTTTGAATAAAAACACTCGTGTATGCAGAACTGTGGTAGGATTCATTAAAAAAAAATTGCAATATTCGACTATTTAGCTTCAGAGATATTGAACCACAAAAAATGTTTATTTTATTCGACACGGAACGGAGACACAATCAGCTGTGACGAAACAACAACAGTGTTTGCTGCGGCAAATTGAGGGGCGCGCGGGACCTTTCGGGAATTCGAAACGTGTTTAATTCTGTGTCTTAATAATTGCGGAAAGGTGTCGGAATACATTTTTTTTTTTTTGGTAAATCGACCCTTCAATGTCTTTTGAGATGACATTTCCACATTTTTTCTTGAAGATTTTCTGTCGAGATTTTACGAAACACCGGTACACGTTCAAACAGGAGAATCGCGCTGTGCCTCGAATAACGCGGCGGGCTCTATGCTTGTAGGGGCCCTATCCATGCATGAGATGTGATTGTGTAGGACCTACATAGAGTAGACAAGCTCTGTCAAAAGTTTTCGACCGACAGCGTCGGATAAGATTGGATTTCACTGTACGCCGCGGTTAAAACTTTTAGTTGACACGTGTACCTCCAGAACTACCTTAAACTCGCGAAACATATTGTCATATTGCCACTCAACTGATTGTTGAGAACAAAACGATGGAAGGAGAATACAGCATTAAGAGAAATATGATTCTCAAAGAAATAAAGCATATAGCACGACACGCATTTGAAAATACCACGTTGTGGAATAATCATTCGATCTGACACTTGAACCACGAATGTACAAACGTACACGAGCAGGGCATCGACATTCTTTTATTTGTCCACCACAACGTAATAAAACTGCGGTTGGATAGACATTTGTAACTGAGAATCGTCACGATATTGCTACTAATCGAAAAATTGAGAGCTCAAAAAATATGGTCAGTAGAGGATTTGTTATAAAGGATGAGCAATGCCTCCTGAAATATCGTCGGTCGAGGAATTGTGGAACAAGACCTGTCGAAAGCTTCCATCGTTCAAAATTTTTCGTCGTTAACTTCCACGGCATGACAATCTGACCGTATCTATGGGGTGTTTGTGCCAGGTTTGTATGTACAGCGAAACGGATTTGATCAAGGATACGATCGAAGGTAGCTGTTATCATCGTCCCCATAATTTCGTCAACTCACGAATTTTAGTTACGAATATACCAGAGTTCCTCACGTAAAAGTGCCGAATTATCGATTCGACACCCCCTAATGTTCCGCCCCAATGCTTGATCTGGTACGAGCGTCGAAATACAGCTCGTCAACTCGGTGATTACTGGCGTACGCTAATTACACATCGACCTTGTCAATGTCATAACCACCCCTCAGTATTATTTCTCGTTGAATATCCCAAAAATTGATCAATAAATTGCCCTCAACTTGTTGTAGATATTTCGGCTCGCCCAATAACTCGTAAGATATTCATAACCATCCGTGAACGAAGAATGAACGCGTACTTCGACATCGGTAAAAATTTCGATTTCTTTTGTGATTTCAGTCATCCAAGGTTCGAAGTTTTTCAAAGTTTTAGAGTAGGATCTACAATGGTTCATGAATGAGAATTGTCACGATATTGCTATCGCCTGAAAGATTGAGAGCTGACGAAATGAGGTTAGTAGAGGATTTGTCGAACCAGCATATCGGAACCCATTGGATCTTTCGTTATTTTTTACGGCGTAAAATGTTTCGTTCGGGCATCACTGTCTTATTATAATCGTTAAATACAGTGAAACGGACCCGATCAATAATACGATCGTATGTAGCTGTCATTGTTGTCTCCACGATCTCACCAACTCACGAATGTTATACAAAATTATTCTACAGCTTGTCACGTACATCGGTCGAGCTGTCGATTCGTCTCTATCCAATGTTTTACCACTATCTCGGACCTTGGTGTACATTCGTGGAAATTCGGCAATTCAATTCGGTCGTTCACGGAGCGTTTTAGTTACAAAACCACTTTGTCAAACTTTCAACTGCTAATCACTGGTATTCAGTGAACAATTAATATTTTTTCATAAAAATAATATCGATTAGCTTTTACGGTAACTATTCAATAATGAACCTTCCTCAGCAATTTTGTGAAGACCGCTACAAAGTCATCGGGGGAAAATTTTCCTCCTAGACTATTGAATTTTATTCGACCTTCGATGTAAAGTCGACGTATTTTCGATCGCTGTCCCATGAAAGCATTGCCAATGCGATGATAGAACTGACGGGAGCACATCTGAAATTTTCAAATATCGTTCGTGGCCTTAAATCCCTTAAAATTCACAATGCTTTTATTTTTGTTGAAGGGGTATATGTAGCGCTGGATAGTTTTATTTGCATTGTCGGAAAGATGAACTATTCGAAAGTATTTCCCGAGAATGGTATTGAGGAATTTGAAAAATTGGCTGAGTTGTACCTAATTTCATCGTAGCTCTTCCGTCGAGCCGGGGTTGAAGAGAAACTATGTGTTGACACTTTGTATTCCAGAAATTATTTTGCACTAATATGGCCGTCGGTAAAAAAATAGATACACTTATTAAGGAGAGTAAGGCTTGGGGAGAATAATATATTAATCTACTATAGTAAGCCACACGAGCCCCTCACATTCGTCCCTGGAGTGAAAAACAAAACCCTCGGAGAGATTCTCGAATCGGAATAACGATGGTCGCCATGTGGCCTCTTCACGCTCACACGGGAAAGTCGAAATCTCAAGAACTCGTTGAGATTTTTCAATTCTCTCCCAACACTAATTCTCTCCCAGCACCCAAAGAGCTAAAGTCTTGAGGGTGCTGCATTTTTTCAGTTTTTTTCCAGTTTTTAAAAATAAAATTTCCTAGAATCGACCCGGGGTAGGAAATTCTCCCGAAATTGGAGTTTTTCTCGGGTTCCTCACATCTTGACACAGAACTCCGGCTTCACTTAGCAAAGGTTCATTCGAAGCAGAATTGAGTAAGCTTTTTAATAGTTTTCAAAGACAATCTGTGCTCCTATTATGACGGAGCTACCATCTGTCAAAGTCGCAACTAGTTTTTGGTTGGGCGCGCGGTAAGTGGCCCGATACTACGTGGCAGTGGTGCATATGTTATGGGTAAGGTTAGATAAACGGGTAAACCTAGGTTTACTCGGGTAAACCGCGTTCTATTCGCTTTCGCTTGGATTACGTCCGAAATCCCAATTCCGAAGACATTGGAATTTTTTGCATATTTTATTTAAAAAAACGCATTTCACAAATTTTGGGTCCAGACCCGGATATTATATGTATCCGGTGAACGAAGTACACAAAGGAGTGGTCTCTCTTTTACGTCAAGGCGTTAGCCCTTCACTGCGGGGACAAAGACCTCGCCTTATCATGTACGAATTAATGACTTTTACCTCGTGTTGGTGGAAAAGCGGTGTTTAATTACAACCCATCTCCACTTGTAGACTGCGATTTACTAGATCCTGTTGAGATTTGACCGAACGACCAGATGTTGAGGGTCAGGTAGTTGAGTGAGGCACGAGCGGTTATACGACACACAACGATTTTTAATGTTCGGGTTTAGATTCTCAGTACAATTTCAATTGTTGAATGTTCACACAGTTGATTTAACAATCTCGATAATCAAAAATGTAGTACAATTCGCCTCAAGGTCCCAGTACAATTACACTTGTCAAATGTGCACGCTTATAATGTCAATGTATAAATACGTTGATGAAGACACTCGGGTCTTCAAGTGCCGAAAATCAGAACGTTCTTTTAGTATTCTTGCAATATATAGACTCTTTTGTCTTTTGAAATTAACAACCGGAACCGTAGACTATGAGGTCTTACAGTGCAGCCTGAGAGGGACTCTTGGCCCTTTGGATATTTATTGAATTTATCTATCTGGACTCTGGTCCCTTTGTAATTATTTGATAATATTTATTCATTTTAATTGAATTTTCTTGAGTTACTCGTTATTCAATTAATCGTGTTTAATGGGCGCGAGGATCATTACCCACTTGGAGAAAGGATGCAACTGGACTGCGTAAATTGCGCTTGCCTGATGATACGAAAAAGATTCTATGTCCAAATCGTAAAATGAAACGTTGGATACAAAAGGTTCCAAGTCCAACCCGAAATAATAATCGGTGGACGCAAAGACGGGATCGCGATCCAGCAGGGTACTGTCGAATGTCGATAAATAACTGACTAAATGGTTGAAAATCGAGGTTTCTAAACTCTGAAGCTGTGCACCTATTTTTCTTTGTCCAGTAAACGGGCATATCGTTCCGTCTTATCTATTTTAATTTTGTCGCTCAAAAATATCGTATAAAGTACGTGATATTCTGCACGTTCGATATTGCGCAGTCGTTTGGTAGCTAACATTGACCTTGACAAACTATTCTAATGCTTGCCGACAAAAGCAATCGCTGCCAGTATTCTTAAACCATCACTTGGTCCTCGTGTCGCAGGCATCCTGTTTTCGTGGTGCAAAGTACGCTGATATCGTCCCGACGCGATTCGAAGAATCAAAAAAGATCTAAAGAAGGTGCCGGCTATATTAGTTTTGTAGTTTTATGCACCACTTGTTGGACGGACAATTAATGAATAGTAAATATTTTTTTTCTTTGAAACAGAAGTACAATAGGAAGAGCAATTTCATTTGCAATATAAATGATCGAAATGTGCACTTTTTTGACGCTCACAGTATATTGATGCATAAATCGGGCGATTTATCTTTAGAATATCAAACTTGAACTAATTATATAGACATATATTTTATTTCTAAGATTTCCTACTTTCATGTAGACATGGATTTTCGATTTGTTCTTTTTATTTCACGTGTCTTGGAACTCTTGTCTTTAGCAATTCAATAATAACCAATATTAATACAACAATAAAACCACAATAAATTCAGTCACGCCCGCACTCATATATTTATTGCGTAAGTTAAATATCCGGGTCAATCGATATTATAATGCGAAACTAAAATATCAATTCCCGGACATACAAAATCTTGTTTGCGAAATGCTATTATACAATAGTAACAATATCTACTTAGCTTCATGCGCGCTTGTTTCATCGTTGAAGATGGCTCAATTTCTCCCTGGGGTTGAGAACTTCGCCATTGTATTCCGGGAATTCCGACATGTTTTCTCCGAGATGATCGAGTGTCCACGTAAAGTAGTTCTCACTCCGTTGTTATGCAAAAACAGGGCGAGGCTAGGTACTGGCACGTCCGGTGTCGTCGGTGTTCCCAGAGAGAAAGAGAGTGAGCACACCTCGCGTCCTGTTAAGGTGCCTTATTGCCACCCTCTACTCGTCATACTTTAGAGACATTACGACAACGATTACAGAGAAATAAACGCAGATCCCTTTTTTCTGGGTCTGAATTTAAATATCGCTTTACAGCCTTACAAGAACCCGTCGTCTCCCTTGGATAGCGGATGTTAAATGATATCGTGTTAATCAGACGCTTTACATATATTACAAAAAATTATTGGAAAAGATGTGAAGCTGTTGAGCATGTCTGCTACCTTGGAACGTCGAGCGAGATTCCTTTATTCGCGTTAATCCGGACTTCATGGTACTCCCGAGTAGCGCCCACCATAAAAAGCTCAAATTTTTCGCCCCACTTGCGCTCGACCTGGATTGAGCGGGCCGATCCCCCACGCAGATGTACTTTACATAACATATATTAAATAAATAGTGGTTAATTGGTCAAATGTATTGATTGTTCTCAAAACAAATGTATAGTGCGCGTAGAATGTAATAACTTTGCTATCGAATCTTTATTTCCATCTCACACTGGTTACGAGTTATGATAGGAAAACGAAAAATCTCTCGATTTTCGAAGGTTGTTATCACCGTTCAACTCACATCCCCTAAGTTTCTGTTCTGAATGTTCAATTGTTATGTAACACCTGCAAGAAATACAAAAGGAGCCGAATTTTATAAATGGAATTACCAAATATGCTAGCATATCATCAAAAAGTTCGATGGCCGTTTCCGCCCCATTAAGTGCGGCATATTGAAAAAATCACCAAAACGTAGACTTTATTGTTCTATCATTCATAGATTGACGGAGTAAAATTTTAATCGGACCGAAACCCTCGTAGATATGTTTAAAAAAAATCATTTTTAAGTTAATAATAGTAAATTGTTTGAATTTATGGATCGTTTCTATCATAACTGTATAGTGCACATAAAATGCAATAGCTCCGATACTGAACCGTTTTTTTGTTTCCTCCCATTTACGAGTTATGATCGAAAAACGAAAAATCCCTTGTTCTTTCTAGGTATTTTTCACCTTCTAAACATGCAACTCCGGCTATAAAAAAAATGGGTCGAATATTTTGACAAACTCTATCGTGCAAAGTTTAATAACGGCCTTACATACGTCCAGAATTTTCAAAAAATCGATTTTTATTTCTTAACAGATTGTTGTTCTCTATAGGCTTATTTCTGTAAAAGTCCATTGCAAAAAATTCCCCATAGATCCAAAGTTACGGCGGAAAATGTGACTGCCCAACGAGAGTTTGGTGCTCGCAGGTAGTTGTCTTTTGTTTGATACGGGTAGCCGTTACTTTCGAAAAACCGCAAAAAAAAAAAAAAAAAAAAAAAAAAAGATTAATTACCCACAAGGTAATACAATATGAAGCCGGAAAGGGAGATTGAACGTAAGTTTCCAAAACAAATAAAAAATGCATAAAGTTCTTGCTTTAGCTGCGCGCGACTTCGAGCAAAACGCACTTAAAACTTTAATTGCATTTTTCTCGAAACTTCTTTTTCCGCCACTGTCAGCATGATAACTCATACGGTTTCAATATTTTTTTATGCGATTTATATTTTAATATTTAAAATCGTTCTCTCTGGAGTATGTCGAGCCGGATGTTTGATATTTTAATTAACAATTTTTTTAAAAATAATTAAAGTGTGAAATTTATGACGTAAAACGCATACTTTTTTCTCAACTGCCCTTAATTGCTACATTTTTTGAAATTCAAACTTTCAGCTCAACAACTGTAACTACAACTTCATTTTACGATAATTTTTTGAATTTTGCAGATCGATCAACATCTACTGGAGACATGATGCCGACCGTGGAGCAACTTCTTTTTCGTAGTGTTGTGGATCACGTGTAAAAATAAAGTAAAATAAATTTTCTTAAATGTTTATCAATAATCAATGTGTACTATTTATTTTTATTAATTCCTATTGTTATCTCTACTGAATTTTTTTAGCGCATTTTTGGCGCTGTTAGACGTATGTAAAGCCTTGAATCAGGAGCAGGGCACCTGTCGCCGTTTCCTCATTAGTCGAAAGAAAAAAAAACAATAATTTACCCATAAAATCGCGAAGTTAAAAAAATGATTATGTGTTGCAACATTGAATCCATTAAAAAAATTGATTTGTATTAATTTCAACACCAAATAGGGATCCACTCGTTTTCGGAATTATTTCGATGAAAATTCATTTTAGTTGACATAAATGGTTTCAAATCTACGCAAAACTAAAAAGTTGTCCGAGTGGATATCCATTCGAGAGGATGTAAACAAACTGGGTCAAGTGTTTGTCTATGCAACCACAAAATAAATTCCAAGTGATAAATCCAGTATTTGTAGTCAAAATAAATAACGAGGGAAAAATCACTCAGTATTTTAAATTTAATTAAATAACGGGTAAAGAATGACTGAGAATTTTTTTTTTTCCGAATACATTTCTCCCATCGCTACTCCCATCCTTTGGTTGCTACTTCGACGATGAAAATCAGAGTCGCACATCCCAAACCAATAGCGAGGATTTTAAACGCGAAGCCCAAGTGTTCCAAGGTTAGTACTTTTAATTCAGGTTCCCAGTCTTCAAGATCATACGATTCCAAACTCTTCAATTTCCTTTGGATTCTTCTGGCCTGTCAAATATTGGTAATACCACCAGCCGCGAGTCTTCCAATAACTGCGTTGACCCTTTCTTCGAGAGGCCAATCTTCTCGAATCAAATAAGCCGCATATCCGATGTTAATGGAGTCCCGAGACAGGTGCAGCTTTCTTTCCGCTGCAATTTCGATAAGAAAGCGCTTTGGGGCTACACAAGCAGCTGTGGCGTCATCCAATACATAGTTTTCGCAGCGGCCGGGCAACGTTTCAACGAGACGCCCTTTAAACGTTGTTTTATCGAGGAACTCCAAATAGCCTCTCCTGCCATATATCGTGTAATCAGAGCGAGCGAGGTCTTCAAAAGAATTGACGGCTGGTAAGCGCACATTTTTTGTCAGTAGCGACGCTAATTGTCCCGAATAAATTCCCTGAATAGTTACGAACAATATGAATACGCTTGCTAGGTAAATCCTCGGAGCAGACTGTCGAGGTATTCTTCGGAGTGCCGCATTACAAACGAGACGGACAAGATTCAGAATCGCTAGGATCGGAGGTTCTCGCAGCCAACATATGAAGAACAGTAGCGTGATGATCAATACGCCGAGCACGCCGAAACGTGAAATTTTGTCGAGGACGGAAATAAGCTTCTCCAATTGAGACTTATGGCCCCGATACTGAGTTCCCACGGCGAGCTCAATTTGTAGCACTGCATCGGTTGAGTAACAAGCATCCATAGAGGCAAGGTTCAGCAAAATATCACTATTGCCGCTCGCTATCTCTTTCCCTAACGCAGCCTCGGGTGTACTCGGTTCAACAGAGGATGCAGAGATTAAATACAGTTTACACGTTGCGTTTAGGGAATCTATGATAAGCTGA
Organism: Sussaba pulchella; assembly: GCA_963971145.1. Taxonomy (NCBI): domain Eukaryota; kingdom Metazoa; phylum Arthropoda; class Insecta; order Hymenoptera; family Ichneumonidae; genus Sussaba; species Sussaba pulchella. The sequence continues at coordinate 7,155,259 of OZ020172.1, forward strand.
GCGGTATCATTATCCTCTCGGTAATTCAATCGTGGTTTTTCGACGAGATCCGAGGACTTTTCGTGTTCTATGTTCACAGCGATCGCGCGAATTTCGTAACCACCGAGATTTTCCGTCTTATCGAAATCCAGTCCGTCACAACGTGACTTATCTTTGTCATACTCTCGCACAAACAAGGTCCAAGGATGATCGTTTATTCCTTTGTAAATATTCTCTTGCTGCCAAGGGCCGGGTGCTTTACTTGTGTATGGATTGAAACTGTAAATCAACCTCCCTTCCGTTCGATGGAGGCACATGAATTTAGAATTAAGCAAATTCATTTTCCATGCTTCCCACAATATTTCATAGGCGTTCGAACACCCATTTTCCGCGTCAGCCAACTCAACAAGGAGATAAAAAGCCATGTGGTTCCACCATTTCGAGCTCTTAACTTGTCCAAGAGTTGTCACCAAAGTTTTCGGATTGGTTACTGTCACCACGAAAACTGGAAGCTTGTATCGATCTACACAGTCGAACCAATAATCAGGCACTGACCTCGAAGTCTCGTCGATCAATGTTGTCGGAATAACGATTTTCCTCGATGATATCCTTTCAATAATACCTGCAGCCGATGGTCCAGCGATCCCCACAGTACTGAAACGGTCTGTGTAACATGATTCCAGGATGTCGATCTGAAAGCGGATGAGTAGACGTTATCTTACGTTTCGTTTATATCAATAGTAAATTTATGAGTGGAAAGTGAAATTACCGTAGCTTCGACGAGCGATTCGTTCGGTTTCGAGTTTGCGATAGATAAACCCGCAAAACATATTTTTGCAGTGACGGCCAGAAAAAAAATAATTAATGCAATAAACTTCATCGAGAGAAATTACTTGACTTCAGTAGAAACGCAAGTTGATCTGTACCCGATAGGAAACACTACGTAATGTAAGAAGCTTTCGATACGACTCTTCAACGGTGAATGAACAAATCCACAAGAGTAGAGTGTCGGTATTTCTATTTTTCCATCCCCTAACGCCCCAACCGAGATTGGATCGGTATTCCATATGAGCGAAACGTTGCATGATTGTTATCGCGTAAAATATGAAAAGCTCCTGAAATATCGTCAGTACAGGAAAGGTCAAACCAAGCAGGCTGGAAGCTATTCGATGAGTCGGAATTTTTCGTCGTTACCTTGCACGTCGTAATAATCCGACCTCATCTATGCGTGCGTTGATTTTTTACACAGTGAAGAGAACCGGCTTGACAGTCCGATCGTAGGTAGATGTTATCATTTTCCTCATAATTTCGTCAACTCACGAATCATATATTCGAGTACACCAAGAAGTGCCGAGCTATCGATCCGATAACTCCCTAAGGCTTCAACTCCAGCCTCGAGATTCGTAAACGTTCGTCATAATAAAACTTCTCAACTTCGTTATTTCATGCAGAAAAATGGTACTGCCAATCGTCCAACCGTTATTTAGTATTATTCAGTAAATAGATTTTTTTTAAATTACGAATATAGATGAATTAATGATGCATAGTCGAGATTTCGTGCTTGCCATCCCATGGAATGTTACTGCAATAATCCAACTTGTAGCAGGACATCCCAAACCGATTTCAAGAATTAATACTAGACCGTCCAAGTGTTCTGCAATTAGCAATTTAAATGTTTGATCCGGACCTTGGTTCTCGCAGGATTAACTCTTCAGTACACTTCCGTATCCGCGATACCACTACCCGTAGCTTTCTGATGAATAACATTGACCCTTTCCTCGAGACGCCAATCCAATGGAATCAGACAGACGCCGTGGTTAATCTAAAATTTAGTTAGGACAGGTGTAGCTTGAATTCTACTGCATCACTAGTAAGCCTCATCTTTGAATTGACTGATCCTGCTCGTTGGGTATTTTACAGAATACCGAATTACAAAATAATTAGCGCACACTCTACAACTGACAAGATTAGAGGTTTGCGCAGTCAACGTTCGAAGAAATTTACCGAGGATCAATGAAATGCGCACGTAGAAAGGTAAACCTCTGTCGAGTACGGAAATAATTTTTTGCAGTCGTCATTTGTAGTCGCGATATCGAGAAATATCTGCTAGATTTGTATTGCAATGTGAAAAGATAGTCGTTTGTTTCGCCGATTGATTTTAATCCACCCAATTGCAATAAATTTCACTGGTCTCGGAGGTCACCCTTGTTCCATCGACGTACGGTTTTCTATCACCGTCTATGCGGGCATCTGGTGACGTAATCCAGTAATAATATAATTGATTGATAATAATCATACTAATAATAATAATAATAATAAAAATAATAAAAATAATAATAATAATAATAATAATAATAATAACGAATTTCTTTTAGGATATAGCTTATGGTCTGGTCAGCTCAGTCATTTTCTATTTGCCATATCTATCAATGTCTCGTACTTATTTTATCGAACTAATACCATCTACTGCGTCGGCAGCGACTGTGGTTATACAGGAAGCCATCAATTCCTAAAAATAGTCTACACAGAGTATTCAAAAGACGCAAAAACTCTGTTAGAAAACCTGTGTTACTTCAGGGAGTCTCGACTTCGCTCCAATCATCAATAATGTGAAAACCCGCTTAAAAACAACAAAACAAAATAAGAATTTCCGTTACAACTATATCCATTTTTTCTCGTTTTAATACGTAATAATTAAGTTATATTTATATAAGTGTAGCATTATATTTTTTTAATGTAAGTATGCCGTGGAAAACGTGTTTGAATGAAACTCCAAAATCATTGTAAACGAATTAAGAATATATTTAGCCCTCTTTACACATTACACGTCCGCGTTCTCGCGATGCCGTTTCTTATCTGCTCTTTTCTTTTCGCGATGCCCGTGCTTTTTTCTGTCGGTCGCCCTTAAGGTAGTGGACTACATCGCCCAGTGCGAAGGTGACAGCGGTATCGGCGCTCCCTGCGGAGCGACAAAGAAGGAGAGGGCGTTTGTAGTCCATCGTCTCAACAACCTAACAAGATCCTCGCTCGAGCACGCTCGATCCCAATCTTTCTCTCTCTCTCTCTCGCTCTCGCTCTCTCCCTCCCTCTCTCTCTCTCTCTCTCTCTCTCTCTCTTTCTCTCTTCATTACACTTTATAAGTTATTCACGATCGGTCGGAAACTTTTGAATAATGAATAAAAGTAGTTCCGAAATAAATGTCGTTCGTTGTTACGGGTGTCATTTTCAGAAATACTTCGGTGATGAGTTAAGGCCTTATATACGCGATTTTGCCGGTTTTCGAAGGTACTTTTCTAAACGCGGGTAAAAAAAATGAGGCATATATTGACAACATTTTTTTTCACATCATTTATGCACATGGTTAAGTATAAGTGAAAAAAACCATCAGAAATATTAACAAATAGCGGAGATATTACATAATAAAACGATTCGCATTTTTGAAACTTGTGAAAGTTCTGAATTTTGAGCGTAGGTTCATATCGCTTCGAAAGTTTACAACATATTTCTTAGTATTATCACCTATCGTGTGAACCACATAAACGGAAATTTCAATGACACAAAAAAAAGATAAAAACAAAATACCAACAAAAACATGAGCTAAAAAAATTTAAGTTTCGAATTTTTATTATAATAATTAAAAAAAAAAAATATTGTTAGTTCACACTGCTGATACATTCATTATGCAATTATGAATATGTTTTGCTTCCTTATGGAAGCAGTTTTTTTTTCACGCAAAGATGTTTTATCTCAGATTTTCATGTAGACGTGTTCAGAATGTCCCAAAACGTCGAGAAATTACATTTAGAAAACATTTCCGGATGTGTGTATTTATATCTACATGTGTCTAACATATAACATTTTATATGAAAACAAGGAGGCAAAGTTGAACCTTGCACATTGCTTCCTATTTCTTTTCAGACACCGACATTTGTTAATATCCCTGATTTTTTTACATATACTTAACAATGTGCATAAATGATTTGTAAAGAAAATGTTGTCGATACATACGTCATTTTTTCTTAACCGCGTCTAGAAAAGTACCTTCGAAAATCGGCGAAATCACGTATCGACCTTAAGGCTTTGATTTAATTTGTCATGAAAAGAATGTTACGTAAGATCAAAGTCGATGCGGGACTCGACTGAAATCGGAAATTAAAAATTACGTGTTACATGCTTCAGTTGGAGTGTCGAAATAAATCTCGGTCTTGTTACTAATATAACTGAAGTTATTCGATTCGATCGTTCAACACGGAGCGAAAATCTTATGGAGTACCAGATAACATATGTAACAATATTTATGTACGATTACTCTAGACATTAAATATAAGGCATCATATCGTCATTTCCCGTTGTCGTTCATACCGTAATGATTGTACTTCAATTGTCTCATATTGTAACAGGAATAATGGTTATGGCTCGATTTATATAAATAACAAAGAAAACTTATTTAAAAATATTCATTAAGTGGGCACAAACATTTGATTCATAAATTGTGTGACTAATCGTTGGAAGTCGGTGTCTTCGTTGGATGGCGGATGTTAAATTATATCCCGTTAATCAGACCTCTACCATATATCAGGACAAATTCTTGGAAAAGATGCAGAACTATTAAGCACGTTTGCGCATTTTGAACGTCCAGCGAGATCCCTTCATTCGCTTTAATCGGGGCGTCGGTGACACGACATAATATACCATTAAAAACATCACACGACTAAATATCACGGGCATAAAATCATAAGTCCTGATACCATATCGACAAAATATCACATTAACAATATATCACACTAGAAAATATAACAATGATGAATGTCTCACGGACATGATATTACATGAAAAAATATCACAGCAAAAAATGTTCTTTCTTTGTAGTTTGTCAAACCTTCAGCCACGTTTGGTTGAGTAGGTATCAGGAATCAATAGGAAGGGTTTCGGGAGCACACGCGCCGTGATTCATAGGGGTAACTTTGGCTATCGTAGGCCCTAGGTAATGAAAGGTGATAAGGGTTATTTGTTTTATTTGGATCACTTGGCATTGCATATAATTCCTCATTCTTTATGACAATGAAAATTATTTCTCATTACGATTAGTCAAATTACGGGATTACACAATTAAAATATTTGGTCCCGTTCTACTATATTTCAAGGGTATTATATTTTTTTATGTGATATATTGTCTGTGTGATATTTTGTTGTGTGATATTTTTGCCAGGTGATATTTTGTTGTGTGATATAATGTCGATGTTCTTTTGTCGTATTATCGTAATAACTTTGCTATCGAATCTTTATTTCTATCTTTTGGTTACGAGTTCTGATAGAAAAACAAATAAATCCGTTAATTTTCAAGGACCGTTATCACCCTTCAACTTACATTTCATACATTTCTGTTCTGAATGTTCAATTGTTATGTAACACCTGCTAGGAACACGAAATGAGCCAACTGTTATGAATGGAATTACCAAACATGTTTCAATATCATCTATACCATCAAAAAGCGAAAAAGAAAAAGTTGAGTGCGGCATATGGGAGAAAACAACAAGACGTAAACTTTAATGTTCTCTAATTCATGCGTTGACGCAGTCAAATTTTGATCGGATCAAAACTTTCGTAAATATGTTAAGAAAAAACCTATTTTTGGAGTCATTAATAATCAATCTTTAAAATTGTATTCATCGTTTTTATCATCAGCTAGACCTTTTTTTTAAATTTACCCCTGCTTCCCATGTAGGAAACGCCAACACTGAATAGCCGGCCGAGCCTTGGCCAGTGCTTGGGTCACGACACTCGGCCGATTATACGTAATCAGTGCTGGGCCGTTAATGGTTGAGTCTCAAAAGCCGTACCTCCCCGAGGACTTACGGTTGCCAATACTGGTGCAATACTGGGCCATTTCCATGTAGCCAGTACCGAGACTTACAACATGGCCGAGAATTGGCGAGTACTTGGCTCCCGATAATCGGTCAAGTATAGGTAACCAGTACAGAGCCAATACTGGGTAAGTCCTGAAACCCGTATCTCTTCAAGGATGTACGGTTGCTGTTACTGACCCGATACATATATGTCGACGCGACGATATCGTTAAGAATTTTCTCGATCGTGCAAGTGGCGAGTATAGCGACCGATGATGCACCGCGTATGTATAGCCCGTAACTATTTACCCTTAATTTGTCATTTAATTGATTCAAATAAAATAATTTTAATATTAAATAATGAACAATATTTTTCGAAAAAATTTCGGAAAACGAAATATTCAGCAGTAATAAAAAAAAATAACAGAATAAACAGTGTTTACAAAAAAGAATACAATACTTATAGAAAAACGTGTTAAAAGATATTTTTAGAAAATCATAGTAAACCGTGTCGAAAATAATTCGAACATAATAATCGGAAAAACGTGTGGAGAAGTAATTTTAAAAAGTTATTAAAAAATGACTTTCAAAAAATGAACTAAATAAAACCGTTCTATTAATTAAAAAAAGTAAAGGTTCACCGGTTTTTGTGAAAAATTGTAATTCAACGCCAATAGAAAATTGCGGACGCAAACCGTTAATCGGCTATCTGTGACTCGAATCGAGCAACAAAATAAAAATAAAAAACGACGTTTCGCTTGTTTGGTCTCCGCCATAACGCCAAGAAAAACATCGCGCTCGCTAAGGTGCGAAAAAGAACGAGAAAAACATATCGCACATCGCCCTACGCGTAAGCGCCCGTTCTCTCTCCAATTCGTTCTCTCTCACGGACTCATGGCGGCTCGCGTGGTAACGAGTTGCAGCTACAATGTTCGGCGTAGCTACGACCACCGCCCGCCCCCTGCCTCAAAGACGTTCTCGGCGTTCGCGAAGCCAGCATGTAAATAAATAAAAATTCGTTCTTTGTTAACGCTTTTGGACGGTACCGTTTGAAAAATATACGGAAAAAAGAGGACTGCCCCTTTTAATTCCGCAACTGCTGGGCTTAAAATAGAAAAAACAAATTGGTCCATCCTGACGACTTGCTCGAAGATCACCGGAACATTATAACGAAGGTGTTATAGATTTCTAGAAATCAGGATTTCTAGAATAATTCTAGGTGTTATAGATTTCTAGAAATCAATCCTACAAATTTATTCTTCCGTTCCAATCTATCCGCTTGCCCGATCTTTTTTCGACTCTGTTGTGCTCTCGCTGTCTCTCTCTCACTCGCGCTCACTGCGGTGGCTCGACCCCACTCTACCCACGGGCCGTGCGTAGCGCGAGCCACGACGCCAGACACACACACACATACGCGCGCAGGGATGTACACACACACGCACGGACGCACTCGGCGCGACGGAGGGGGGGGGGGGGCACAGGCACGCACGGACCCACACCCGCACACGCGCGCACACTCGATACGTAACCCAACGGTCAAACCCCTTTATTCCATGATACCTCTGATGGGTTGATAATTCTCGTAACTGCTATCTCAGATGTACCTAATAGGAAAGAAAAGTAAAGCTATTTCATATAGTCAGAATGGTGTAGTGGTTAAAGCGTTAGGTAGTTAGGTAGTTGCGTAGCTTAGGTAGGTAGGTAGTCCCGTCGGTCGCAGGATCAAACCCCGTAGCTGCCACTTCGCGATAAACAAAGAAAATTTCTCAACGATTTTTTTTTTTTTAAATATATTTGTCGAATAATTCATTAAATATCACCGTATAAAGTCTTGACGCAAAAATGTTTACCCTGATAAAAATAATTAATTTTTATATTAATTACTTTGCGGTAGACGCGTAGTAGCGGCTATAGCAATGGGCCAAGACCGACCGCCATCGCTGGGGCAAGACCGACTGCCAGTGTTGGTCCGAAGTCATCATCCCAGCAATTCTCCAATGCTGGACCAACGAAGGTTGTCAGTATTGCACCAGCATTGGAGTGTGCGTTGCCATCAAAGGCCCAGCACTCGCCCGAGTTTCGAACCCTACATGGGTTACGGGTTATGATTAAAAAACAAAAAATCCCTTGATTTTCAGCGTTGTTTTTTACCCCCAAATATGCAACTCCGGCAATGAAAAAGTACGGGTCGAGTACTTTGACCAACTCTAAAATCATCTAAAGTTTGATCGATATCGGAGTAGGACAACTCGCGCGGTTTCTCAGTAGTCGAAAAAAAGGACAAAAAATATTCGTTAATATCCTTAACAAAAATTAATGGAAATTCACTCAAAGCCGGAATATCGATCGAATAGATATCCATTCGACTTCGAAGTAAATGCCAAGTGGAAATTGATTTAGCATTTGAAGTCGAAACAAGTAACATGTGAAGAATCATCGAAAATTTCTGATTTTTCCAATACATTTTGCCCATCTCTGCTTCCACCCCTTGATCGCCACTTCGACAATGAAAATCATAGTAGCACATCCCAAACCAATAGCGAGGATTTTAAACGCAAAGCCCAAGTGTTTCAAGGTTAGAACTTTTAATTTCGGCTCCCAATCTTGAAGCTCATTCGATTCCAAACTATTCGTACTCCGTCGGATTTTTAAACCCGCCCGAATACTCTTGATACCGCTAGCCGCGAGTCTTCCATTAATCGTGTTTACCCTTTCCGTGAGAGGCCAATCTTCTCGAATCAAATATGCTGTATAGCCAATGCTCAGGGGATCTCGGGACAGATGGAGGTTTCTTTCCGCTGCGATGTGGATGAGTTCATGTTTTGGGGCTACACAAGCGGCAGTAGCGTCGTCCAATACATACTTTTCGCAGTGAATGGACGATGTTCCAACGAGACGCTCTTCGAACATTGCCTTGTCGAGAAAGAAAAGCCACTCTTTTCTGCCGTATATCGTGTAATCAGAGCAAGCGAGATCTTCAAAGGAATTGACCGTTGGCCGGCGCACGTTTTTTGTCAACAGCGTCGCTAATTTTCCCGAATAAATTCCCTGAATAGTTACAACCAACATGAATAAGCTTGCTAGGTAAATCCTCGGAGCAGTTTGTCGGGGTATTCTCGGAAGTGCCGAATTGCAAATGAGAAGGACAAGGTTCAGAATTGACGGGATCGGAGCTTCACGCAGGTAAAATCTGAAGAACAACAGCGTAATGATCAATACACCGAGTACACCGAATCGTGAACTTTTGTCGAGGACGGAAATGAGCTTGTCCAGTTGTGACTTATGGCCCTGATACTGAGTGATAACGGCAAGCTCCACTTGGTCCACTGGATAAGTCGAGCGACAAAATTCTGTTGTGACGAAGTTCAAGAGAATGTCACTATTGCCGCTAACCATCTCTTTGTCGACAACGTTCTCGGGTGTACTTGATCCCACAGAGGATGCAGAGATTAACGATAATTGACACGTTGCATTTAAGGCATCCATGATGAGCTGTGCGGTATCATTTTCTTCTTGGAATTTTATCCGTGGTTTTCCGGTTGTATCCGAGGAATCCCGGTGTTCTATGCCGATTCCAAACGCCCGGATTTCGTAGCCACCGAGATTTACCGTCTTGTCGAAATCCAGGCCGTCACAACGTGACTTGCCTTCGTCATACTCTCGCACGAACATGGTCCAAACATGATCATTTATCCCTTTGTATGTGTTCTCTTGCTGCCAAGGTTCAGGTGCTCTGGTCGTGTAGGGATTGAACGTGTAAATCAACCTCCCTCTCGTTAGATGGAGGAGGCACATGAATTTCGAATTGAGTAAATTCATTTTCCATGCTTCCCACAATATTTTATAGGCGTTTGAACATCCATTTTTAGCCTCAGCGAAGTCAACAAGAAGAAACGAAGCCATGTGGTTCCACCATTTCGAAGTCTTAATTTGTCGGAGAGTTGTCACCAGAGTATTTGGATCAGTTACCGTGACGACGAAAACCGGAAGCTGGTATCGAGATGTGCAGTTGAACGAATTATCTGGCACTGACCTTGAAATCTTGTCGATTAATGTTGTCGGAATAATGGTTTTCCTCGATGATATCCTTTTGACAATACTTTCAGCCGACGGTCCAGCGATTCCCACGGTACTGAAACGGTCCGTGTAACACGATTCCAGGATGTCGATCTGAAAGCGGATGAGTAGAGGTTATCTCACATTTCGATTATATCAATGGTAAATTTATGAGTGGGAAGTGAAATTACCGTTGCTTCGACGAGGGATTCGTTCAGCTTGGAGTTCGCGATAGATAAACCCGCGAAACATATTTTTGTAGTGACGGCAAGAAAAAAAATAATTGATGCAATGCACTTCATCGAGAAAAATTATATTACTTCAGTAAAAACGCAAGTTGGTCGGTACCCGGTGAAAATACTACGCAATGGAAAAACCATTCGACACGACTGTTCAACGGAGAATGAACAAATCCACTCGAGCAGGTTGGCGATATTCATATTTTTCCATACCCTAACCCCTCAACCGAGATTGGATCGATATTCGCATGTGCGAAACGTTCCATGATTGTTATCACATAAAATATGAGAAGCTCCTGAAATATCGTGGGGGCCGGAAATGTCAAACCAGCGGGCCGGAAGCTATCCGATGCGTCACAATTTTTCGCCGTTGCTTTTCACGTCGTAGTAAACTGATCTTATCGATGGGTGCGCTGGTTTTTTGCACAGTAGTACGGATATGATTGACAGTCCGACCGTAGGTAGCTGTTATCATTTCCTTCATAATCTCGTCAACGTATGAATCTTATATACGAGTACACAAGGAAGTGCCGAACTATCGATTCGACGCCCCCCCAAGGATTCGCCTCCAGCCTCGAGCTTCGTGAACGTTTGTTAAAATGAAGCTTGTCAACTTCGTAATTTCCGGTTTATGCAAATGTCACTGTTAATTATCCGATGGTCATTCAGTATGATCCAGTAAATATATTGTTTCAAATTGAAAAATATGGATAAATTCATGATACGCCGTTGAGATCTTACGCTCGTTATCCCATGAATTGGTACTGCAATGATTCAACTGGTGGTAGGATATCCGAAACCAATTTCAAGAATGATTACCGCAACGTCCACTAGTTCCCCAATGAGCACTTAAAATGTTTGATCCGGGCCTTGGTTCTTGCAGGATTATCTCTTCAGTGCTCTCCCGTACCCACGATACCGCCAGCCCAAGTGGTAAAATTGTATATAAACTATATACAGAGTTTATATATAGGAATGGGCATATATAATTTATATATAAACTATAAATGAACTATATCTAAACGATGTTTAAACTCTATATAAACTATATATAAACTATATATTAGACTGTGTTGATTTTTTTTTTCGACGGGTACACTGAGAGAAAAATCCAATAAAAAGTACTGAGAAAACACAGGAAAAATTCCTAAGCGGCACTGTAAACCTGCGGCATCTCGTCGGTTCTATAAAAATTAAATTCGGCTAAATAATTTTTCAGTGGTGTCCAGTAAAAATTACAGTGCCACTAAATAAATATAACAGTGTCTACATTTTTCATTTTCACGCTCGGTGGTGGATAAATTAATTAACACATTCTATTAGGAAAATAATTCAAAGTAAGGAAATAAATAAAATGTTTTTCGATAAACGTTTTTTAATATTTAACAAATTTAAGGACAGTTAAAAAAAAATTTTGCCACCAATTTTTTACAATTTTTTTTCCATCGATGGTTCTCACCGAGTGAGTTACCTTACAGCCACTCAAATTATTCGACGTCCGTGCATTCCACGCGTAGATTTACTGGCTAGAGCGTATGATCGCGCATGTCGATCGAAAAAGGTATCTTGATACGTTTCCACAATAAAGATACCATAATCGATGATTGATTACCATATCGCCATACGGCAAAAAACATACAAGAAAAGACCAATTAAAAACAATCCTGAAAAATCGCCAAGACCTGGATTTATTAATCGATTTTCAATCTTTACTTTTCTAATGTTTGTGTTTCGTGAAAAAACCGAAAATGTTTTGAGACAAATTTTAGGTTAGGGGAAACGGCGGGCGAAGCCGGGTGCACGTGTTGAAAAAAATTCAGCAAATATGCAAAAAAAAAGACAGAACATTAAAGTATATCTTTACGATAAGAAAATTCTCTCATAATAACGATCACACACGTATCACACACTTATGGTTCGTTTCTCTTATAATAACGATCGCACACGTATCACACACGTGGTTCGTTTACCTCCAGAATCAGCCAGAATAGGTAGCTACGCGCAAGGCAGCCCCGCGTCTCGGATGCGGTCGGATGTTACCGGAGGTGTTCGGCGCAACTCGGCAGTCGCAAACATGCGTCAACCTTTTTCCTTTGTGAATTGCGAAACAGGCACTGTAATATTTGATGACAGCAGTGAAATAAATTTTACGTGTGATCCAGAATTTTTTGTATACATTCCCGGTATAGTTCACATTGCCTGGAAAAATTACTGTGCAGCAGCTCAAATTTTACTGAACTAACTGAAATAATTCGCCCAACGTTCTGTATTATTTGTTACCCTTCCTAATAAAAATACACAGGAAAAACAGCATGGATCAGGATTACAGTGCCAACTTAGTAATTTTTCATGGATTTTTCTCTCAGTATAGTGAAAAATCTATAGATAGTACTTTCAAATACCCAGAAAAAAATTGGCAGCATAATAACATTTTTTCTTGAGGTCGCTTATCGCATATTTCGTTTTCCCATTTGATTAACATGGGGAGACCTTCACGTTTTCATTTAACTAAGGATAACTCCGTAAGTTTTATAGCTACGTCGGTCCAGTAAGTCTCATTTTGAAACTCTTCACAACCCGCTTGAAACGTCTCCAAAAAATCCTGCATCTGATTGCAACTTCTGTCGATAATCGTGTCGGTACTGGAAAAAAATAATACAAGAACCCAAATATTCGAATAATACAAGTGGTTTATCGTATTTTGTTTCGTATGGGTTGAACATCGATCGGATATCTGTATTATTCTTTAATTCGAAGAATAATGCAAACTTTCACGGTCATTTGGAGTATAAATGACAATGTATAACAAAATAATACTGGAAAAACTAATTCTTTATTTATTAAAATAATAATCGCAGTATTCGGAGGTAATGATTTTTTTAGACATGTTTCGAAGTTCAGATGTCGATCAAAATAATAAGAATTCACATTTAAAAATTATAAAGAATTTTTATTTCATTTTGCTTGCTCATGTAGGAAGCTTTGTGACGGTCCGCAATTTTTTTTTCGGGATTTCGATGCCAATAGGTTCAAAATGTCCTAAAAAATCCAGAAAATACATTTGGAGAAAATGTCCGGATGTATGTATGTGTGTGTGTGTGCAACCACCCTCCAAAATTCAAACGTTTTCAACTCGAGAACGGTTCAAGAAACCGTACTCAAATTTTGCACCCATGTGGTGCCTTTTAATATCTATGTAATCTGTGATTTTCGCAATTATTGACGCATTCGCTTGGCTTTGACAGCGTTTTGAATTTTTTCAAAAATGTCTGTAACCACCCTAGCGTCCGCAAATTTCGAGATATTCGGCTAAATGGTTTTTCACATATAGAGTTGGGTACAAGGATATTTGATATCGTATTTGAGCCGAATCCATCAACAACTTTAGATTTTATGATTGTTTGCATTTTTCAAAAAATCAACTTTTTCGCTTTATTTGTCGTTCACTTCAACCAATCGAACCATAATTCTCTGCAAGCTTAGGATGTAGTTGTGCTATATTACATATCAAATTTGGCCGAGATCGGCCGAACGGATCAAGATCTAGAGCAGTTCGAAATTTCTAAGTTCCAACCCCTGCAAATTAAAACTAGCTGCACGTAGAAACTTCCAAAGTGCTTCCTCCATAATCCTCCGCACTTGAGCCAATGGACGAAATGGACTTTTATGAGGAAGCCAGAATTAATAAAGAAAAAGATACTCATGAGCATCCTCGTAAAGGACTTCGTCCATTGGCTCAAGTGCGGAGGATTACGGAGGAAGCACTTTGCAAGTTTCCACTTGTTTTTATTCGAAAGCTTGCAAATTGCTGTTAGGAAACTTTTTCCGATGATCACTAACATATTGGAACACAAATTGTCTCTGTTTTTGATTGAAGAACAAAGACAATTTGTGTCAAAAAAATAATACAAGAACGCAAATATTCGAATAATGCAAGTAGTTTATCGAATTTTGTTTTTTATGGGTTGAACATCGATCGGATATCTGTATTATTCTTAAATTCGAAAAATAATGGAAATTTTGACGGTCACTTGAAGCATAAATGACTTGGAGTATAATGTTCTTCATTGAAGAAAAAAAAAAATTTGTGTTCTAATATGTTAGTGATCATCGAAAAAAATTTCCGAACAGCAATTTGCAAGTTTTTGAATAAAAAAATGATATAAAAATGATTTACAATTTTTAAATGTGAATTTTTATTATTTTGATCGACATCTGAACTTCGGAACATATCTAAAAAAACCATTACCTCCGAATACTGCGATTATTATTTTAATAAATAAAGAATTAATTTTTCCAGTATTATTTTGTTATATATTGTCATTTATACTCCAAATGACCGTGAAAGTTTGCATTATTCTTCGAATTAAAGAATAATACAGATATCCGATCGATGTTCAACCCATACGAAACAAAATTCGATAAACCACTTGTATTATTCGAATATTTGGGTTCCTGTATTATTTTTTTCCAGTACCGACACTTATTATTATCGACAGAATTTGCGATCGGATGCAGGATTTTTTGGAGCCGTTTCAAGCGGGTTGTGAAGAGCTTCAAAATGAGTCCTACTGGACCGACGTAGCTATAAAACTTACGGAGTTATCCTTAGTTGAATGAAAACGTGACGGTCTCCCCATGTTAATCAAATGGGAAACCGATATATGCGATGAGCGACTTAAAGAAAAAGTGTTATTAAGCTGCGAATTTTTTTCTGAGTATTTGAAAGTACTATCTATAGATTTTTCACTACCCGTCGAAGAAAAAAAAAATCAACACAGTATTATATATGGGGTATTCCTGGGAATTTCGGCAACTTCGGACAGTTGGGTCGAAATTTTTGCCCCCCAATTTTTTTCATTAATATGTGTTCAAAATAAAGAGACACGTATTTCAGCGTTTTTTATTTTGAGCCCTCACTTTTGAAATACAGTCAAATGAAGTTTTTGAAGTATTGACCACATTCGGTCATTCAAATCGATATATCTCAGCAACGGTTAGTGATAACTCAAAAAACCACAAGTGTTTTTTTTTCGTTTTTGAACGCTTTATACATTGAAAACATTGACGATTATGTTGCACAAATTCAACAATTATTTATAAACAATTCAAAATTAAAAATGAAATACAACAAAAAAAGTACCCTTAATTTTTGAAATGTATTTTTTTTTAAATTCCTTGGACAAAAACAAAAATTTAGCCACCTTGAACTTTTTGGGCCGACGCTTCGTTCGGGAGTTATAGATTTTTTTGTCACAAAAAACCCGTAAATGTTTACCCGGTTGTTAAGAATAAAAGCTATAACTTTCGAACGAAACGTCGGCCCAAGTCCGGCCGGGTCTCAAAATTTTTCTTTTCGTCCAAGGAATTTGAAAAAAAATCAATTTCAATAATTGTGGGTACTTTTTTCTTCATGCAATTTTTTACTAATAAAATACGTATATTTACCGGTTTTTTATGACAAAAAAAGCTATAACTTTCGAACGAAACGTCGGCCCAAGTCCGGCCGGGTCTCAAAATTTTTCTTTTCGTCCAAGGAATTCGAAAAAAAATCAATTTCAATAATTAAGGGTACTTTTTTTTTCATGCAAATTTTTACTCATAAAATACGTAAATTTACGGGTTTTTTGTGACAAAAAAATCTATAACTTCCGAACAAAACGTCGGCCCAAAAAGTTCAAGGTGGCTAAATTTTTGTTTTTGTTCAAGGAATTTAAAAAAAAATCCATTTCAAAAATTAAGGGTACATTTTTTGTTGTATTTCATTTTTAATTTTGAATTGTTTATAAATAATTGTTGAATTTGTGCAACATAATCGTTAATGTTTTCAATGTATAAAGCGTTCAAAAACGAAAAAAAAACACCTGTGGTTTTTTGAGTTATCACTAACCGTTGCTGAGATATATCGATTTGAATGACCGAATGTGGTCAATACTTCAAAAACTTCATTTGACTGCATTTCAAAAGTGGGGACTCAAAATAAAAAACGCCGAAATAGGTGTCTCTTTATTTTGAACACATATTAATGAAAAAAATTGGGGGGCAAAAATTTCGACCCAACTGTCCGAAGTTGCCGAAATTCCCAGGAATACCCCATATAAACTATATATTAGGTTGGGGATTAAGTTCGTAGCGTTTTTATATTGTCTTCCGTTTTACAACAATTTTGTTGCTTTTGACAAAATGTATAATATTCATCCGATAGAGCTCTTTCTGCTCTACAAAACTGTGCTAATCGTCTTTTTGAGTCATTTAATTTTTTATTACTTTTGAGGCTTAGAAATGGGATATGGAGGAAGTGGAAATCAACATCTTCGACACCTATTGCTGGCGTACACTTTGCTTTTCAAATAACCCCACGAAAAGAAGTCCGGAGGGATCAAATCTGGAGATCTGGTTGGCTAGTTAATGTCGCAATTTTTTGACAGCACACGTCCATGAAATTTTCGTTGCAGAAACTGCATTGTTAGATTTGCAGTGTGGCATAGCGTCGATTCTTCGTTTCCCGAATGCGGCAATATTACTTGTTAACGCCGCCAGAGAGTGTGAGGCCCATTTAGGCCTCGTCGGTCATCAAAATTTGCTTCCAAAAATTAGATTCAGTGTCAACAATTCGAGCAAATGTTTGGCCGTATTCCAAGCGACGTGGACGATTGATGGTTAAAATTGTACTGAATCGACGTTTCAAAAACATGTCTACTCAAGTCAATCGGTTGATAAATGTCAAAGTTATTCAATGTTCACATACCGACGTAAAAGATGGCGCACCCTGTACATTATTGCATTCATCAGTTCATAAAAAACATACACGCACACAAGTTGAATCATTTAAATAGCGTTTTATGTATTGAACGTGATGCACAGAGTTTTATCTGTGACATTGAAATGCAGTTTAGATCTCGCTACTTACCGTGCCCGTTACGCAAGTCGGCCGAAAGCTGCTGATAAATTTTCGTCGGTTCCGTCCATCGGTGATAGTAGAGTTTTGAACCAATATTGGTTAGGTCTGTACGGCAGGCAAGGCAAGCTTCGGACGTCGAAACCAAAACCAGAATACCGGTGAACCATAAAAATGTCGCTACCGTCATTTTTTATTCGTATTTCGAAACGAGATTTTTCGGTTTCTGCTTTTCGTCCGGCGAAAATTGTTAGGTTGCTTACGAGTCGATCGATTCTTTTCAGCGTTTTGAAGAATGAATGTCGGTTTCGACACCTCGAGGACTTGTACTAATGCGGGAAGTTCAATTGTCAAGAGACACGTCTTTGCGGGTAGGTCTCGAAATCCCGAATCTCATTCAGCCGAAAACGTACATATAGATATAGTGGCGTAGCTCGTGTACCGCGTGAAGATGGTTTTCGGCCGAATGAGATTCGGCATTTCGAGACCTACCCCGTCTTTGCATCACCAATCGCGAGCCAACAAAGCCAAAGTATGGATAACGATGGACAAGAGAGGTAAGGCTTATAACACGTAGCAAAGAGAGCTAAATAACGATAAGCCACGTATCAACCTCGAGCTTGAAATACATCAAAATTGTGTGTCTTTGCACCGCTGTCTAACGCAACTTTCGAGGCACGTAAAATAATGATCGGCATGACAGTCGATAAATATCGATATATGGATGTACATAATAAATGAACGAACCTGTATAATAGCGATATATTGATCAAAACATTGCCGCAGTGTACGCCAAATGAAGAACAGCTGGTAAGTGTGTATAATTTCCATGTAAAATCAGGTGGAAAAATTGAAGGTGATCTAGTAACAAAAAAATTCACCTGATGGCACAAGAGGCAATTAGAAACAGTCGAGAAATCACATGGACGAAAAAATTCCGATCATGGGTGGACGGACGACGAGAGGCTCTTGCTAATTTTTTTAGCTAAATTCAAGAGCGAAACATGACACAATTACGCATCGCGAAGCGATAAAATGAAGGCTATGGTGGCACGAGTTGAGCGATATCAAGACCGGAACGTTAAAATAAGAAATAAAAAAATAACTAAAAATTCGTCACAAAATTCTAACGGAAAGCAAGTGCCAGCTCGACACGTTTTATTACCGATAAGCCGCTTGGTTATCAAGCCGAAATACTGGAGCTAGAGAAGCTAGAAGAATCACGAGATATTCAGGTTTTTGCGAAAAATGTAACGACTAGTCCCGGCTTTCCCTAATAATTGTTTGGATCAACGTAACAAGAGAATCGAGATTGACCATAGACCGTTATCTATCGTTCTGCCGATCATGCAAATGCGAGCTCGAACGATATTTCAAATTATTCACCGACATGAATCAAACCACCGTAACTCATTGTCTAAGAACTCTTTCTCGCCGTCTGTAAGCCGGAATTTAGTATGGGATAACAAGAAATACAACTCATCGACGTTCAAATGTATTGTTATATTATACGTGCTGCACGAAAATATGGGGTTTACAGAGGAGAAATCGTACAAGTCGCCATCATAATTTTGCTGACGAGTCTTTCCCAACGAGCGACGTCTGTTCGACAATCCAATCACGAGAAAATGTTCTCGGCAAAAGTCTTCACAAGATCGTCGAATTGAGATATATCCGGTATCAAAGATTTTGCATCATTCACCATGATGTTCCACGACGGGGACCCTTTCTGATGATCTTTAAAAAAAGATGGAGTAAAAATTAATTCTTTGTCACCAGTCGTCATACAATACATTATTTATTATGCAAAAAGCTTTCTTTGTTTTTTCAACGCTATAATGTCATGGATTTTTTTACCCGCGACGTATAACAATTTTCCTTCCATATTCCTTCAATAATTAGTTGAAACCTCATAATTGAGCTGTTGTCCTCAATTGCTCATGATCAACGAAAATAGAATGTATCGAAACAATGGAAAGCACAAAAGATGGGAATGGATAGAAGTAACTTACTCATAAAGGTAGGTGCCTGATTTCCGAGTTGAAGTTTAGTTATTATGCTACCAGGCTCGGCGTTCAATATCGAAGCGTGAAGAATACGTCGCGGCGTCTTAAGTGACCAATAAGTTCGCAGGTTGACTTCTATATTCTCTGAAAATGCAAAAGATTTTATTATTAAATTGAAGCATAAATGAATGTTATTGGTCTCTTGCTCCATCGAGTATTGTAGGAACCGTGGATAGACATAATTGTCTTCAAGACAATTCGTTATGGAATCCGTACTCACCGTAATAGTATACCAGAAGGCAAGGAAGTCTTGACTCTCGCTGTTCTTGGCAATGGTCCGATTTGAAAACCGCCATTAAGGTTGGAGCAATGAAGAACAGCGAAAAAGACTCAGACACAGGTGGAGTCCGTGTGATGTTTCCGACTCGAAGTACTTTAAATTTTCCGTCAAAAACTGTAATGTTAATTAACCTTATGTCCGCCATGCGGATATTGGTACCGGGGTGTATAACCTTCGAGGGAATTTTAGGAAGCAGATCCAGTAATTTGTTGGTCATTGGATTTAGAGTCTTAGAGATCATCCAAAATTCTATGACTGAAACATATGGATCGAAATAGCTGTATCCTTTCTACATCACTGCACTCATTAGTTCAGAAAAGAACACACACACACTCGCACGGTAGCTGCCAGTTGAATATTTCAAACCCTTTTTTCGTGTAATGCTTAAAGCTCCTTCCACATATAATGTTACAATAAAGTTCAGACATTGCCACTTACTTCGCCTGCTGCCCAAGTCATCAACAAGTTGCTTGCGAATTTTCTGCGGATTGGTACTTTGGTATCTGTAGGCTGTCGACTGAGGGTCGGCTGGGTCTTGACGGCGGACCAGCATCGCTTCGGACATTAAAAAAACGGCCAAAATAACCAGGAAGCACAGAAATTTAGCCGTCATCATTGTTTCCCCGTAGCTGTATTTCGTAAACGTGATATTTTTGGCTCTTCTTTTCGACCCACCAAACTTGTTACGTTGGTTACGTGTCGATCGATTCTCCGCGCTGTTAACTTGAAGGATGAATGTCGGTTTCGACACATCGGGGTTTTATACCAATCCGGGAAGTCCAATCGTCAAGAGACACATATCGGCATCATCAATGGCGAGCCGACAACGCCGAAGTCACGAGAAGCGCTGGTCGAGAGGGGAATGGGGGATAACACATAGAAAGCGAAACTGTAGAACGATAAGCCACGTGTCAACCTCGAGTCTGAAATAGATTAATACTGTTCGTTTTTGCATCACAGTCGAACATCATTATGAAAAACACGCGACGTAGTGATCGTCATGACAACGGAATGAATACCTATCCATATAGGAAATTGTGGCCTAAATTACCAGCTTTGAAACCTTTCTATCCCCCAATGTGGATGATTGGAAAAAAAATTCGGGCCCCCACTTTCTCGTAACCCTGCGCTATTTTTTTCTCTATGAAGAGGTAACTGCTTCTGTACCATTTTTCAATTGGATAACATTTTTTTTCTACATACCATATTGAAAGTAAGGAACTTTTTCTATAGAATAGGAATAAGAGTCATGTTTCTAATATTCTCTAAAATTTTTTTCGAATTTCACCTTCCCCGGAATTTCAGTATCTGATTATGGTTCGCTATGTGAAAAAAATAATCTCTTATGCAAACAATCAAAATTTCTATTATTTTTCATCGACAATCGACTCTCTAATCATTTTTTTAAATGAAAAATATTAGAAAGTTATTAAAAAATCGATTGTCGATGCAAAATCATTAGAATATCGATTTTTTCGCATGAAAAATTTCATTTTTCTAAAAATAGGGGACCATTATTATATGTTGAAGTTTTAGAAAAAGTCAAATTTTTTTAAAATTTACAACGAATTGTTCAAAAAATATTAGGAATATACATCTTACGCTCATATGATTTGAAAAACGCTTATAAGTGTGTCCGTGAAGATACAGGTAGAGGTTCAAGGTGATCCAGAAACACAAATATTTACCTGATTCAGAGGCAATTATAGAAAAAAATCAAGAAATGTTATGGACGAGAAAACCGAATTATCGACAGACAGACGGCGGAACGCTCTTGATAATTGGGATAGCTACATCTCAGAGTGGAGCGCGACGTACTCACGCAGCGCGAAGAAATAAAATCAACGCTCTGGTGACACGTGTTGAGCGATAGCGAGACCCGAACGTTGAAAAAACAAATGAAAAAATCACTAAAAGTTGGTCACGAAATTGTAACGGAAAACAAGTGCCAGCTCGACACGTTTTATTACCGATAAGCCGCTTGGTTATCAAGCCGGAATACTGGAGCTAGAGAAGCTAGACAAATCATGAGATATTTAGGTTTTTGCGAAAAATGTAACGTCTAGCCCCGGGTTTCCCTAATAATTGTTTTTTATAACGTAACACGAGAATCGAGATCGACAATAGACCGTTATCTATCGTTCTGCCGATCATACAAATGCGAGCTCGAGGAATATTCCAAATTATTCACCGACATAAATCAAACCACCGTAACTCATCGTCTAAAAACTCTTTGTCGCCGTCTGTAAGCCGGAATTTAATATGGAATAAGAAGAAATACAACTCATCGACGCTCAAAAGTACTGTTTTATTATACGTGGTGCACGAAAATATGGGGTTTACAGAGAAGTAATCGTACAAGTCACCATCATGGGTTCGCTGACGAGTCTTTTCCAACGAGCGACGTCTGTTCGAAAATCCAATCACGCGAACATTTTCTCGGCAAAAGCCTTCACGAGATCGTCGAGTTGAGAGTTCTTCGGTATCAGAGATCTTGTGGCATTCATGATGATCGTCCACGACGGGGACCCTTTCTGATTATCTTCAAAGAATCATGGTGTAAAAATTAATTCTTTGTCAACGAGTCGTTAAACAATACATTATTCATTATGCAAAGTGCTTTTTTGTTTTTTCAATGCTATAATCCAATAGATTTGTTTACTTGCAACGTATAACAATTTTCATTCTTTGTTCCTTCAATAAGTAGTTAAAACCTCATAAATTAAGCTAATGTACGCAACTGCTCATGATCAACGAAAATAGAATATGTCAAAACAATGAAAAGCACAGAAAATGTGAATAGATAGAAGTAACTAACTCATAACGGTAGATTTCTGATTTTCGATGTCAAGTTTGGTTCTTATGCTGCCAGGCTCGGCGTTCAATATCGAAGCGCGAAGAATACGGCGCGGCTTTTGAAGGGACCAATAAATTCTCAAGCTGACTGTCATATTCTCTGCAAAAGCAAAATATTTTATTATCAAATTGAAGCATAAATGAATGTTATTGGTCTCTTGCTCCATTGAGTATTGTAGGAACCGCGGATGGACATAATTGTCTTCAAGACAATTCGTTATGGAATCCGTACTCACCGTAAGAGTATACCAGAGTGCAAGGAAGTCTTGACTCTCGCTCTACTTGGCAACGGTCCGAGTGGAAGACCACCATTAGGATTAGAGCATTGAAGGACAGAGAAAAAAACCCAATAGCCGGAGTCCGTGTGTAGTTTCCGACTCCAAGTACTCTAAACGTCCTATGAGGAACTTTAACGTTCGACACCCTCATGTCCGCTATGGGGATATTGGTACCGGGGTGTATAACCGTCGAGGGCATTTTAGGAAGCAGATCCAGCAAGTCGTCGAGCATTATCTGTAGTGTGTTAGAGACCATCCCAAATTCTACGACTGAAACATACGAATCGAAATAGCTGTATTCTTTCTACATCATTGCATTTATTAGTTCAGAAAAAAAACACACACACCCGCACACAAGCTGCCAATTGAATATTTCAAACTTTTTTTTCCGGTTATTTATAATATTAAAACCGAGTTCAGACATTGCCACTTACTTTGCCCGTTGCTCAAGTCATTAGAAAGCTGCCGGTGAATTTTCTCCGGATCGGTCATTCTGTAACCGAAGTCTGTCGACCGAGGGTTGGCTCGGTCTTTACGGCGGAACAGACGCGCTTCGGCCATCGAAATGAGGGCCAGAATATCCAGGAAGCACAGAAATTTAGCGGCCTTCATTGTTTCCTCGTAGCTGTATTGCATAAACGAGATATTTCGGGCTCTTGTTCTCGTCCCATGAAACTTGTGACGTTGGTTACGTGTCGATCGAGTCTCCTTGGTGTTAACTTGAAGGATGAATGTCGGTCCCGACACATCGGGGTTTTATACCAATCCGGGAAGTCCAATCGTCAAGAGACACGTATTGGCATCACCAATGGCGAGCCGACAACGCCGAAGTACGGGAAGCGATGGTCGAGAGGGGGAAAGGGTGATAACACGTAGCAGACGAAACTGTCTGTTTTTATCGGCCGAAGTAGCCGATGATTTTTTTTCAATTTTTTCTTGGATCCTACGACCTCACTGATTTAAAAAAAAAATGCATGACCCTCTTTCTCCTTACCCTGTACTATTTTTTCTCTATCCAAAGGTAACTGCTATTGTGGCATTTTCTAATTGGATGACATTTTTTCCACATACCTTATCGAAATTGAGGACTTTTGCTTCCTCATAGAGGAAGCTTTGTTTTCGTGAAAAGCGGCGAGTGAAATTTTAAGAACGCGTCACGTTTAGGCAGATTTCGTTATACGAGAGAGAAGAAAGATATTATGAAGAGAGAAGTAGGAAGGGAGCTATACATTTCGGACACTACGGGAGTGGGGCAAAAGAGAGATATACATTGTGAATGCACAGGAGTGGGGCGAACGAAGGCTAAGCGATGCCGCGGGAGTGGGGCAGGAGAGAGCTATGTATTCCGCTGCCACGGGAGTGGGGCAAAAGAGAGCGACAGGGGGGCCTAAGCAGATAGGACGAAATGTTAGAGTTTTTCCCCACCCCGATGCTTTGAGTGAGCACGAGCAGAGGAGTTGAAGGAGAAATCGCGCGGTCGAGAAGGAGTAGTGGGGAGTGTAGGTGTGAGGAGAAGCAAGGAGAAGAATGAGCATGTGTGTGCGAACTGAAGAGAACGACGCTGCTGCTTGTGGCTCTTCCCGCTCTTTCCTGCAAATACTGTGTTAGCTGGTAGGGATGGTGGCTGACAGACTTTCGCCGATCTGCCTTTTCCCACTTGGGTTTCGTCCCAGTTGGGTTTCATCCCAGACTGACTTTTTTCACGAGATGAAGTGATCACGTGACGCTCGAATTATCTCGAGCGTCGCGCGGTCGCCCGAGCTTCGTTTATGCCCGAATTTGAAATAAAAAAAAAAAACACAAAATTTGTCATTTGAAAATTTAAAAAAGATTCGATGTAAACGGTGTCCGAACATTCTTAATACTCATAAAGATTGAGACAATTTTTTATTTATTTTTTATTAATTTCAAAAACAATCTTGATGAGTATTTAATGCCAAATATTGAGAAAAATAGAGAATTTATTTTCTTTCATCGCAATAATCATCCGATGATGTTCAAAGAGCAGAAAAGGCGTTTTTTCAAGTGAAGCCTAAAATAAACAATTCGTGGTGGAGAAACGGATGGACGGATCATCTTGAAATTTAATAGGGTTATTGTGGATACATTAAGCTAAATGCCGACGCACAAACGTTTGTTCTATACGCAATATTTGCAAAAAACTGGTGAGATTCCTAAATAACCAGAAAAAGTGCTTTTTTTGCCACTTTTTTAAGTGAACGCAAGGGGTGAAAAATTTTTTTTTTCCAAAAACAATAACTGAAGCTCATACGCAATTCATTTGAGTTGTCGAAATTGCCGGTAGATTGGCTATGAGATTACCGGTTCATAAGATACCGATGATCAAACGAAAAAAAATGTTTTTTTATTCACCGGCCGATATCTCAGCGACAAATCGTTCTACAGAAAAAAAGAATGAATAAAATCGAAGGTTGAGAATCAGGCTTAACGACTGTGTTATTGGTGCCCTCAGAAAAAATTTTTTGAAGTCCGGGGACTACTTGGAGAAACAAAAATTTGAAAAAAAAAATTCTTTGTGACATTTCTCTTGAGTGTGGCATGACCAATGACCAAAAAAAATCTTTCATCATACGGTTTTAAAACTAGAAATGTCAAGCTTCAAAATGCTTCTTCATTCTTCTCACACGACAAATTTTCGCGAAGTTACAGCTACGCAAAAAAAAAACGTTAAAAATTGGAGCGATTTCTTGTTCCTTCAATTGTTTGGTTGAGTGTATTTGCATGAATTTACTTGAGAATTATAGCGGTCACATTATGCAGAAAAATAAAATCGAGGTTGTCGTGCGGCACGTGCAAGTTGATAGCAGCACTGAAGCACGAGAAAACAATAAAAAATAAGCGAACGATTTGCCGTAAAATTCTTCTGCGCAGCCAATTTTAGCACGATCGGTATTAATCCTGATAAGGTGGTTGGCTCCTACAACAGAGAGACGCAACGGTGAAAAAATCTTAAGAAATATCCAACCACGAACAAACTCTTCATCTCGTAATTTAGAGTTTTCGGGGGCAAACGTCTTATTTCGGCGCAAATCTTTTTTTAAGATTTACGTTGGGAAATACTCGAATCGCTAATTGGAGGAAGCTTTTAAAGGCAATCTTGATCGATGCAGCCCTTTCCGGACACAACGGATATTGGCCAAGCATGTATTACTAGGAGAACATAGGCAGCGTTCGGATTAGATGAAACGAGCTTGTAGAGAATCGAAAGGCTGGGGTTATTTCGATTTCAATGAATTTACTTGAGAATTATAGCGGTCACATTATGCAGAAAAATAAAATCGAGGTTGTCGTGCGGCACGTGCAAGTTGATAGCAGCACTGAAGCACGAGAAAACAATAAAAAATAAGCGAACGATTTGCCGTAAAATTCTTCTGCGCAGCCAATTTTAGCACGATCGGTATTAATCCTGATAAGGTGGTTGGCTCCTACAACAGAGAGACGCAACGGTGAAAAAATCTTGAGAAATATCCAACCGCGAACAAACTCTTCATCTCGTAATTTAGAGTTTTCGGGGGCAAACGTCTTATTTCGGCGCAAATCTTTTTTTAGGATTTACGTTGGGAAATACTCGAATCGCTAATTGGAGGAAGCTTTTGAAGGCAATCTTGATCGATGCAGCCCTTTCCGGACACAACGGATATTGGCCAAGCATGTATTACTAAAAGAACATAGGCAGCGTTCGGATTAGATGAAACGAGCTTGTAGAGAATCGAAAGGCGGGAGTTTTAACGACACTCAACCTAAGAATTGAAGGAACAAGAAATCGCTCCAATTTTTAACGTTTTTTTTGCGTGGCTGTAACTTTGCGAAAAATTGTCGTATTTAGATGAATGAAAAAGAATTTTGAAGCTTGACGATTTTAGTTCCAAAACCGTATGATAAAAGATTTTTTTGGCCATTGGTCATGCCACACTCAAAAGAAACGTCACAAAGAAATTTTTTTTTTTAATTTTTGTTTCTCCAAGTAGTCCCCGGACTTCAAAAAAAATTTTCTGAGGACACCAATAACACAGTCATTAAGCCTGATTCTCAACCTTCGATTTTTTTTTTTTTTTCCGTAGAACGATTTGTCTCTGAGATATCGGCCGGTGAATAAAAAAACATTTTTTTTCATTTGATCATCGATATCTTATGAACCGGTAATCTCATAGCAAATCTACCGGCAGTTTTGACAACTCAAATGAATTGCGTATGAGCTTCAAAATTTTCACCCCTTGCGTTCACTCGAAAAAGTTGCAAAAAAAGCACTTTTTCTGGTTATTTAGGAATCTCACCAGTTTTTTGCAAATATTGCGTATAGAACAAACGTTTGTGCGTCGGCATTTAGCTTAATGTATCCACAATAACCCTATCAAATTTCAAGATGATCCGTCCATCCGTTTCTCCACCACGAATTGTTTATTTTAGGCTTCACTTGAAAAAACGCCTTTTCTGCTCTTTGAACATCATCGGATGATTATTGCGATGAAAGAAAATAAATTCTCTATTTTTCTCAATATTTGGCATTAAATACTCATCAAGATTGTTTTTGAAATTAATAAAAAATAAATAAAAAATTGTCTCAATCTTTATGAGTATTAAGAATGTTCGGACACCGTTTACATCGAATCTTTTTTAAATTTTCAAATGACAAATTTTGTGTTTTTTTTTTTTAATTTCAAATTCGGGCATAAACGAAGCTCGGGCGACCGCGCGACGCTCGAGATAATTCGAGCGTCACGTGATCACTTCATCTCGTGAAAAAAGTCAGTCTGGGATGAAACACAACTGGGACGAAACCCAAGTGGGAAAAGGCAGATCGGCGAAAGTCAGTTAGCCACCATCCCAGCTGGTACAGCGGGATCAATATGCGCAAAATCGATTATTATGGTTCTATTTCGATTTTAACATATTTTATCGAGTCGAGATGAAAAATTAATATTTTTCTCGAATAGCCAAGACACTTTCACGTCTAAAACATCTTTTGTATGTATATTTTTCATGGTAATTACATAAAAATGAAAATACTCGAAAGAGAAGAAACGAAAAAAATCAAAAAACGCTTTTATTGGCAGCTGCTACAATAATAAAGAACAATAACTGAAATAATTGAGGATTTGCTTTTTAATATGTAATTTGAGCTCCGTAAATATTGTAAGGTCGGGCTGAAGGACTCAGGTCAATGGCCGATCGCGTTCATCTTTCTGCACGATACTATACCGATGCATGATACTTTGACCCTGATGAGGGTTGCAAAAAACACTACAAATTTTTTTTCGGCTGGTCACCCCAATAATCATTACATAAATATAACAACATAACGCAACAAACATGAAATGCAATTATGCGGAAGAAGCAAAAAAGTTATATTTGAAATCGAAATTGTAATACAAAATTCATTTATCACATTTACATTTTTATATTAAATTCGGATTTTAAAATTTTTTTATTATTTTTACACTCAATTTCTCTTATTTATTACATTTATCACAGGCGCGGGGTATTTTAAACTTCTGGGAAAAGACTGAAATTCCTTTACATTTTTTTCCGCGACTAGTCTCGAGAAGTTTTACATTTGATTTCCTCTTTTGCGACTGAATTACCTCTTTCTTGTTTTTATTTGATTTTAATTTCTTTTCTTTGCGTAAAGAGTTGGTGACGTTGATTTCTTTACACCACGAGTGAATTATTTTTGCGATGACATTATTCGTCAAAACGTTAACGAATCTTGTGTGATATTCGTCACATTCTTTTGGTGCCAAGCCAATCGTTTTATCATTGATGTTCCTGCACAATAGTTCTTCTGTCGTGTGAAAATCTTCCGTATCAAATTTATTGGCGAAATGTTCGGGAGTCTTTGTGCAGGAACATCGATTATAAAACGATTGGCTTGGCACCAAAGGAATGTGACGAATATCACACGAGATTCATTAACGTTTTGACGAATATTGACATCGCCAAAATTATTCACTCGTGGCGTATAGAAATAAACGTCACCAACTCGTTACGCAAAGAAGAGAAATTAGAATCGAATAACAACAAGAAAGAGGTAATTCAGTCGCAAAAGAGGAAATCAAGTATGGAACTTCTCGAGACTAGTCGCGGAAAAAAATGTAAAGGAATTTCAGTCTTTTCCCAGAAGTTTAAAATTCCCCGCGTTATTTTTGTTGGGAATTTTGTTGGGATGTAGTCCTTGATGACAGATATGTGCCTGGATTTTTTCAGATTTTTTCCTCCATTATTTCGGCTGTAGTAATTAAGGGCATTTCGTGACATCTCCGTTTTTTTTCAATTCAATTTTATAGTATTTTATCGCAAAATTAAAATGACACTTAGAATGCATTTCTATGTGAAATATTCTCAACTTTCTGAAGAAAATATTGATTCTCAGTTTGGACTAACACAAAGCTATCAAAATCGAGCTTTAATGATAAAAAGCTATTTTTCGGCCATTGCGCGTGTCTGAATTTTTTTTCAATATTTTTTTCAGAAAGCTGAAGAAATTTCCCGTACAATACGTCAAATTCACGTTGGGATCTCTGTAAAAACTGCTAGAATCGATGAAAGTTC
The DNA here is from genome assembly GCA_963971145.1 of Sussaba pulchella. NCBI lineage: Eukaryota > Metazoa > Arthropoda > Insecta > Hymenoptera > Ichneumonidae > Sussaba > Sussaba pulchella. Next base: position 7,184,327 of record OZ020172.1, read on the forward strand.
AAAAATTCAATGATAAACGAAATTTTATTTTCTCCATTCAATATGTATAAATTCTTCTTCAATCCTCATGAGCAATCGATCATTTCAGATTTTTGTCTTTTACATAGAAATTCAATGTCTTGACTACTTCCAATATCCTGCAGAGGAAGAAAGTTATACGATTATTTATACAATGAAATTGAAAATAGACCTTAACATTTCTTGGGAATATTCCTTTCATTGCCAAATAATTTTTATTCTTCTTAAAAACTTGAACAATAAAAAAATTCGAAGAATTCGACACAGGCCTTACAATAGCGGAACTTCGATTTGTTTGAGAGGACAAATCAAAGTCTGCCAAATATCGACGTTGTGTTCGTTGAAAGGACGAAATATTTTGAATTAAAGCCAACGTTAGACGAACGAGCATCTCACTCGAAATCGATCAAGGGGATGTTGTACGCTGAAATCAGCCTTAATTATTTTATCGGATTTTTTTTATATTTTTAGCGTATTATTATTATTTACCATAAAGGCACGGAACCCCCCGGCGGTAAGGTAGATCCCGAGGTTATACCTAGCCGCAGGAGTAATCCGACAGAGGCGTTACCGAAAGTTATTCCCTTCTATCGTCCGGGGGCCCACAGGCTGCTAGGCCCGAACCTGGCTGCTTCGCCGCTCGTCGAGCCGCCGCATGGCTCTCGGGGGTATATAAGGCCGAGCGCGAGCCGACTCCGGGCCAGTCAGGGTATGGCCACTAGTATACGCGAACGTGAAGTAAGATAGTCTGATCCTGCTCCGGGGACTCGCTAGATGGCGCTCACTTCCACCCTCCCCTTACTTCACCCCGCTGCATCCCGACCACCAACGAAGAACCACGAATGTGAACGAACGTCCGGCATCTTTTTATCACGTGGCTTGGCGTCTGTCATTCGATGTATTTAACTTGATTCATCTGTCATCATTGCTGCTGTCGTTAATACTTCGTTTTTGAGTGGGAACATATTTTTTGTTGAAAATGAATAGACCTCGTGATCAACATCGGTGTTGTGTCGTGAATTGTCACTTTCGTCAAGTGAAGTCTCATCGATTTCCAAAACGTCAATCGTTGGTCTGAAGTGGATCGTGGCCACTGGTAACCACGGATTGCAAGATTTAATGTACGAGAGAGTGCGGAGTAATCATTACGTGATTTGTAACGTACATTTTCGACCGAATGATTATCTATGCGGAACATTGAAGGAACTGAAGGATGGAACCTTCGTTCCTCTTAAAGTAATTGCAAATTCTTGCAAATTTCAAGCTGGAGACTTCGACGACGAATTTGTATCGATTATTATTTGTACTTGACAATAAATATGGATATTAATCATACTTTCAATGTGTCACATTTCTTCATAAAATAGTCTTTGTTAAAAAAATTAATAGAAAAACATACAGAAATATATAAGTAGTCAGTAAAATAACTACTTAGAAATATCTGTATGATTTTCTATAAATTTCTTCACTGTGTTCCATTCTTTTTAATTTACGGCAAGGTGGGGCAACGGCCGTCAATTAGGGATCCGGGGACTCGCCAGATGGCGTTAGTGGCGACTATCCTACTTCACGCCGTAACCTTTAGTGTCCATGGCCTGGGGCCAGTCTTCCTCCGCTGATGAAGCGGGTCGCTGGACCTATCCTTCCTCTCCATCTAACCGCTGCTAAAGTGGTTCCTCTCCATCTAACCGCTGCTAAAGTGGTTCCTCTCCACCTACCCGCTGCTAAAGTGGTTCCTCTCCATCTACCCGCTGCTAAAGTGGTTCCTCTCCTTCTACCTCCGGACCCCTCTCATCGTCTTTGTTTTAGATGCCGAAGCAAGGCACCGGGTACCTCCGCCGGAAGTTTCGGCGGGCCACTCGCACCCGGTCTCCCGGTACCGTATGCTGTCTCCAGCGAAGATTCCCGGACTCCCGCAATCCTCTACGCGTATTGGGGCCAGCACGGCCATTTTCTGGGATCTTACCCGTATGGTCGGCCCCTTACGTCGTGACTTCACCTCTACCCCTTGTTTCCATCTTCTCTCCCCTCCCCGACCTCCCTCCCCTCCCGGAGGCTGAAGCTCCTCGTTCTTTTGACGAGGAGTTTCTCGCCCTGTGCGAGGCGATGGAGGCCGGGGCGGAAACTCTTCCTCTTAGGCCAATATCTCCGATCGGCCACACTCCTCCACCTTCTCCTTATATTCCCCTACGTCTAAACGAGGAGTCCGAGAATCTTCCCCCCGAGTATGTACCAACCCGAAAGGCCACCCGGCCACGGCCCCCCAGCCCGCCTCCTCGGAGACCGGACACCATTATCCAGCACTCACCCGCCAAGCTTCCGCGAATGTAAAAAACAAGGATAACCCCCCTCCAAATCGGTCTCGCCTTCACGGCAACCAAGCAAGCTGCATGTACCTCGACCATCACGGTCCACGATATTCGTTCACCATTTTTACGTTTAATAAATATAGGAAAAAAGTTATGTCTCGTTTAAAACCGGCATTTTTGGTATTGTTTATTTACCCTCCCATACTCCTCCCTCCATACGCATATTGTTGCATAACAGGGACCCGATCAATTAACAACATTGCGCCAATTACGAATAACTTAGGTTCCGCTATTGTAAGGCCTGTGTCGAATTCTTCGAATTTTTCTATTTCCTTTTTCCGGAGAGCTGAGACAATTTCACGTCGAAAATAGATTTTGGATATTATTTTATCACCGCAAGTACGTTAAAAAAATATTTGAACAAAATAAAAAATACCTTAAGGCTTTATAGACGCGATTGCGCGGATTTTCGAAGGTACTTTTCTAGACGCGGTTCAAAAAAATGACTCATACATTGACAACATTTTTTTACAGATCATTTATGCACATGATAAAGTATATGTAAAAAAAATCAAAAATTTAACATCTCCCATCATTTTTTAAACATATTCCTAGTCCCATCACCTATCGTGTGCACCACAGAAACAAAAATTTGAATGACACAAAAGTGATATAAAAAATCAAATACCGGCAGAAAATTAAATTAAATAATGTTCTATCGGTATTTTATTTCTTATAGTTTTTTTTTGTGTTATTGAAATTTTTGTTTCTGTGGTTCACACGATAGGTGATAATATTATGAATATGTTGTTAGAATTTCACAGTGATCTGTACGTTCGTTCAAAAGTTAGAGCTTTTACAAGGTTGAAAAAAAAAAATTGCTTCATTATGTAATATCTTCACCATTTGTTAATATTTCCGATTTTTTTACATATACTTAATCATATGCATAAATGATCTGTAAAAAAATGTTGTCAATATCTGGGTATTGTTTTTTAACCACGTCTAGAAAATCTCTCATGGACAATTTCAAACGAACATAATCATCAACTGTCTGCTTTGGCTGCCTCTGGTTTTGCCTTCGATATATAGATATAGATCGATTATACAGCGAGAAAAAGTGAAATCGCAATAAAAAGAGAGAAGACAGGGTGGGTGTATCCCTCTCTCTCTCTCTCTTTTCAGTGAGAGAGAGAGAGAGTGAGAGAGGAATAAACTCACCTAGTCTCCTCTCTTTCTATTACGATTTCACTTTTTCTCGCAGTATTATAAGTCCATATCTATATGTCGATGGGTTTTGCCCACCATGGCCCGGCATTGCCCGCTTCGCTCATTGTCAGCCAGATGCTTTCGCCTTGTGCCCCACTACCTATGCCGTACCCCCATTTCTGCCCGTACCCATCCCTACCTAACTCGTACAGTCTCGTGCAATTTTTAGTTCGCCGCCAGAGGTGCTACTGCGCTTCTCTAACCGAGTTTTAACCCGTACTTAGGCCCCCCTGGAGAGCGACGTATACAGGATACAAAGCGATAGAATAAGATAGGCTCGTGCATATGCTCGTTATAGATGTATGCGTCAGTCAAAAGCTGTATATAAACAACTAAGGTATGGTACATCGGTTTTATTATATTATTTTATTTTATTATATTAACCTTAGACGGGTCATAAGGTTTTTCAGACCTCCACCGGGGTAACGACGAACCCCATTATGATCCCACGTGACAATCCGTCCCATTGGTCAGAAGAAGATTTTAATATACACCATTCTCTTCGTTTTTTAATGACGAAGAGAATTGTGTATATTACATTCGGTTTTATTCGAATTTAAATACTGACAATCTTGTTTAAACGGGAAAAAGTGGAGAAAAAATGGAAAAAGTCGATTTTTTCACAAAAAGTTGCGCCATTTTTTTTCTAACCGAGAAAATTCACAATTTCAAACGGCATTTTGAAGGGAATGAATAGCACTTCAAGCTGATATGAGTCATGATTGAGTTATTTTTAAAACGTATATTCATTTGAACGTATGAAGTTCGCAGAAAAGTGAAAAGTAAGAAGTTACGAGAATGAAGGCAGAATCCTTATTATTCACAATAAATTGACTTTATACAGGTCAATCTCTTTCTGTATTATTTATCGTTATTATCTTCCTGCATCATTTAGCACTCATTAATTCACATTGTCTCTTGAAATTCATGAATTTGATGAAAAAATGGAAAAAAATGCGAAACAACACGTGGATACAACATTTTTGGAAATTTTGACATAAAACATAACCTAAAATTATCTAAAAAGGTTTCAAAAATTGAAAAATCATAATATTCTGTGAAAATACTTTAAATGGAACGATATTTATCAAAAATATGAAATAGACTTGCCCGTGCAAAACTCGAACGTTACGGGTCAAGTGGGGTTACTGGTAACCCCAGACGTTCTTGAGATCGTTCTCGTTCGGCAGACAGCGAGCAACTCGCACTACCAACAACGTCACCCCACTCTAGGATAGTCGAAGTGAATAATGGTTAGGGTCCGGACCCAAAATCTAGGTACACTTGTTCAGGAGAGAGGAATGGATTTCGCGTCGGGTCACTGGTTAACCCGCTTGACCCGTCTAGGGTTAATTATACGGCACGTGCTGTATAATAAATATTTATCATTGTGGTTTGTGATTATTTATATTTTTTACGTGTGTGTACTGTAATTGTTCGATTATATCTGTGAAGAGTTATTACTTAAGTACATCTGTACTATCAAATTTTTATCAATATTTACGTTTCTAAGCTTATACTACTGTTTTAAAGGTCATGCTGGGTGGACCGGCGGGCGAAAAGTTTGTCCGAAATGGGTGAATCGTGGATTTACAAGTCGAGATTATTCGTACATGTTTGGGCTTCCCTAGCAGCTTGGGTGCCGTAGTAAATGCCAATTGATGCCCATTGAAATGCCTATCAGTGACTGGCTAAATGCCGTGGTTATTTGAGGCATTCGCGGTCACTTTGGTAGGCATTTTTGTTCAAATCGTGACGGTAAGTGCCTAAGAGTGACCGACCCCGAATTTCTACCCAAAAGGCCGGCACTCAACGGCATTTTTTTAGGCATTTACCGAAAAAAGAATGCCGGCGAATGCCTAAAAATGCCGCTGAGTGCCTAAAACTGCCAAAGAGTGCCTTAAAATGCCGGTGTGTGCCTGAAAATGCCGTCACATTTCGGCATTTCGGATGATAGTCATTCATGGGCATTCACGGGCACGTTTTGAACAAAAGTGTCTACCAAAATGCTTTAGGCATTTTTATGGTGATTTGATAGGCACTCAATCTGCTAGGGTTATGAATAATAGAACGTCCGGCATGCAACGCTCGTGCCGTCGCGTCGCGAGATCGTACTATTTTTCTGTGCAATTTTCAAGATCGTGCTATTTTTCTCTCTTCAGGATCGTTTTTGTGTCATGATTTGTA